>CAJQZM010039343.1:74083-121762 GCA_907164665.1 Colias nastes | reverse complement strand
GTTATCGATACACATTGGAAAGGGGGACTCTTTGATCAAACCATAGATTTTGTAGGACAAATATTTTTTTCGAATAATTTAGATAATTATCTTGAGATTGAACAAAAAAAAACATTCAGTTAGTAATTAATATTTGAGAACCATCAAATCAAAATATTTTATCCTTGTTTCCTCTGTTAGCTACCACAATCGAGAGTTTCGTACATGAAATTATTGGGCATCTCATCAAAATAAAGCTACTCACGAAAAATTAGCTTGATAGTAATCACTTGCAAAATTAATGAGCGATGGATCCCGGACTATATACGTAGTGCATAGAAAACAAAATAGGAAAAGATAAATACACACCATTTATCTACTTCTATTCATACTTACCTATAACAACAACAATAACCTTCATAATAAAACTTGCAGTCTTTTCAGATATTGGTTTGTTATACGCCGGCCGAATGAGGTCCTCAAAGATTACACCGCACATCGAATTTAGACCAGTAGACATTGAACTAAAATAAAAACCTAACGTAATTTGAAAATTTTCACAAAAAATTATTAATGAGATGGCAAACATCTAGTAAATTGCCTTACAAATATCAATTTAAAGTCTATCTTTCTGACTGATCATATTAACCATACTACATCTTATCTACAGGTTTCTCCAAATGACTATTAACGACTGCTTTATAAATAACTTACTTTAAAATTAAATCACAAAAATAAACTACGTACCTTAATGCAGCACTAAACACGCCACTCATGAAGATACCAGGCAGCGCTGGCACCGACCCAGTGATGGTCATCACGAAGTATGGCAGCAGCTGGTCACTCTTCCGAATCGCCCCCGTGGTGAGCGGGTCGCAGGTCGCGAACGTGGCGTAGATCACCAGCCCAGTGTAGCAGCAGAGAGACACGATTATGTAGATACCGGCTGCCATGATGAAGATTGTTCTAGAACATTGCAAGATTAATGTAGAGGTTCAATTTTGCGGTGTTCCTGGCAAGTGTATAGGACGTCGCGATCGCTAGGCTGAGGAAAATGGCAGGTTTCCTCGGTCGACCCACAATCACACGGCTAGCATCATCGCGTGGAAAATGTTTCGCGGTGTGTTGTTCCGTCTTATCACGACGAAGTATATCTAAATTGTTTAATTAACTTATTCGGTGAAAAAAATACTTAATAGGCGCATGTGCCGCCGCTTTCCTCTGTCCGAGCTGTTTCGTGTAGCAATAGCTTCGCAATGCTACTCGTTCTGTGCTGACCAACCTCATAGACTGGAAATACACAGCTATGCAAATTTATATATCATACATACATGCGCGCTCTCTTCAAGGAAGAAAGCGCCAAACATCGTTGCACCATGGCCTGGTTGACGGAACATGACGCGAGCCAACTGAAGTAGTTGCCGACGACCGTCGTCCAAAACGTGTGGCGGATTGTGGGGTCAGGGTCCATGCTAGAATAAAGTTAGAAAATACTCTTTTTTCTACAATAAAATAAAGAAAATGATCACTGTTGACATTGACTGATAATATTATGTTGTTTTGTTCAGCAATAAAATGATACAAAACATGGAAAATGTCAAAGTATAATAAAGTAAGAACCTATGTCTGTTATGCTTTCACGGTAAAACTACTGCACCGATTTACATGAAATTTAATGAAAATATAAACTGAAATATTTCAATCGTTTTTCAACTTTTATGCGGTATGAAAGTGTTTGCTCAGAATTTTATTAATTTCAGCTTTATTAATAAGTAGAATATACATTGTGTATTTTATACTCACATCACTCTCTATGATATGCCTATTCTGTGTGCACATACACAACAGAGTCTAGTACTAAACTTACTTGAAGAAATCCAACCGATCTCCCTCCTGGTTTATCCTGAAAACCTCATTGATTCCTCCTAAGCGGCATGTACCATACACTAGGACAAATATGACTCCAAAATACATTAGGATTGTTTGTAACGTATCCGTCCATACTACGGCTTTGATTCCACCCTGAAATTAGTCGCAGAATACAATGTAGGTAGATTAGTTTTATGTTTCTTATGATAGAGTTGGAAAGTGATGGGTTGCATGATGGTAAGCAGCGACGACCACCACCCCCCAGAAACACTTGGATTGGTTTCACGCCTCTGATACTAAGTTAGTAGTAGTTAGTTTGTAAGATTCTTCATAAATGTACTAAAGTTTAAAATGAGTCAAAGTCGGTCTTAATAAATAACATAATAAGAGTATTTCTATAATTTACAAACATTATTATATTAATTGAATCTTTTTATATAGTTTATGTAAGCTTTTTATTATAATAATAATTACGAGATTTTTTATTTTGTAGTTCTAAATAAGATATATAAATCAGCATCGATGATAATTGATCCTCTTTTATATAAAAAAAATTCCGACTTTTATTGTCTAATAATACATCAACAAATATTTGATAAAAATACCTACACTATCACTAAGAATATTTTAACGTCTCTCATGCCGGTAAGCTACTCAAGGCTAGTTACACAAGACACATTAGTAACATTAATTCCATTCGATATACTGAGACAACAAATTGATGTGATATTCCGGGTTCTGATTGGCCTGACCTTCTGGTCAGAGGAGATATAGACGGAGGGGAGATTCAAGCCAGTCGTGAATAAATAAATATGTTCGGAATCTCTTTTAGAATATTCAACAGCGGTCAAATTGAAATAGCTCGGTCAATGTGTCAATCGAACTTTAATTATAATAGTCCATTGAAATGTTACATTTTTTTGGCCTAACCTTGCGTTTTTTAGGACGCAATTTTATTTTTTTGATGTGTAGTGGGGGTCAGTGTGAAGCTAAAACCAAGTTTGTGGGGTCGCCACCCTTGTCCCACTGTCGCCATCTTGAAAATAGCGGTTGCAATGGTTTTCACGATATATCTCTTAAAGTATTTATCTGACAAAAAAAATTGTTAACATTATTTGTTGCAAACTAAATTCTCTACAACTTTGGTCGAGTAACTTTTTGTCGTAGAACTATAAATAAAAAAGTTATAAGCGAAAATGTTCAGAAAATAGAGATATTTATATTTTTCAATATTACTCTTATTTATCATTTTACGAAAAAATCATATCAGACCATTTCTGTAGATTGTTTTTCGAGGAACAACTTTTACATACAACATTTTTTCATGAAGTCAATAGCTATGGTTTTACAGCGCTCGTAAGACAAGGGTCGCGACCCCACAAACTTGGTTTTAACTTCCCACTGACCCCCCCTACACATCAAAAAAATAAAATTGCGTCCTCTAAAAAACGCAAGGCTAGGCCAAAAAAATGTAACATTTCAATGGACTATAACTAACTCTAATCTGGCTTAGTAGCTGAATATATTTCTGTTTTCTTGATGCATGCTATTTAAAATTTGATCTTGAATTGGTAATTTGGATTTTTTATTATGATTATATAAAGAAAAAGTCTTTGTACTTACTAATGTAGTGTAGAAGATACACACGATGCAAACTATTGGAGTAATCAAATGTAGATTTATGCCAGTCACTAGAATGGACGAGAAATGTGTTATAGACCTACTTATATTATTATATTTTTTACGAAATTACAAAATATGCTAAGTAATTAAAAATATGAAAGGTTGTAGAATTTATCTAAGTAGGTATGGTTGTCGACAAATGGTGTATAAATAACAAGTTCTTTGAAATTAGTTCAATCGTTTTTGTAGGAAATTGCAAGAGGTTTGTCATCCATAATATAAAATGACTCACTTATAATAATATTTTGATTACTATAATATTATCTAGGAATATTAAATACAATTCACCTTGACTGAAAGCAAGTGCTGGAACGTATATTACTATAGGTATGTATAACATCATTTTGATGATGAATATTATCGATCCCAAGAGCCGCACATTTTGATTGAAGCGAAGTCGTAAGTACTAAAAAATAAACAAAAATACAACAATAATGTATTCTTAAGTGAAAATTCAAGTACCTAATTTTGTATTTGTTATAACAGAGACAAACTCTTTATTTACTTTGTTCGTAGATTCATAGTCAATTTCATTACTTCTAGTTATATTCTTTTGGGCTTATCTGTCAGTTAAATTAGCAATTAATGTGTTAATCCATACTTAATATTATAAATGTGAAAGTAACTCTGTCTGTCTGTCTGTCTGTTACTCAATCACGCCTAAACTACTGAACCAATTTGCATGAAATTTGGTATGGAGATATTTTGATACCCGAGAAAGGACATAGGCTACCTTTTATTGCGAAATATGTACCACGGCCGAAGCCGGGGCGGGCCACTATATAAAAATAATTTTGATTTTCGTACATGTCAATCATTAGTTGTCAATCCTGTCAAATACGGTTGAATACGGTCAAAATATTGTTTGACATTCATGCGTTCAAAAATGTATTTTGTGTAAAATAATTAAAAAGTAAAAAGGGTGAATAAACTATTGTCTGTATTTTTTTTAAATCAATTATTGAAAAGTGCAATTAAAGCAGATACATAAAAATTCCTCAAATATTTGTGTTTACGCGTGCTTTCAGAAATTGATAAGGTATTTTCGGTGAGGAAACTAACCAAGAAGGATAGTTCGATTAATTATTTAAAAAAAAATCTCAAAAAATGTAAAAATTCTGACAACTATTTGTCTCGATTTCGTCGACTGCTTCAACAATATTGCGTTGAAATAATATTATGTATAACGTTAAAATTGAAACGGAGGCCCTGGCTCATTCGATTGAACCAAGCTAAATTGCGTTTTGAAGATTACATCCATTTACGCGATGCAATTAGCACAGAGAAGAAGATGCAGAAAATATTGGGCTATTTAGGTGCTTAGGTGCTATTTTACCGGCGACATACACAGGTAGCCCAAGTCATACGCATGAATATGCGCAAGATGCAATGACATATGTTCGTCATTATGGTCGGCCTGGATCTATTCATTACATTTACATGAAATCCAAAATGGATGGAAATTATTATACTGCTGCGTCCCGGACAATTATCAAGTGATCGGCTCGACATTACCACACGTGTTTTCAAGCAATGAGTTACATTAAAGCAACACATCTTTCGGATTATTCAATGATGGATGTATTCAATCGATCCAGACCGACATTATGTTGTAATCACGAATATGATTGATGGACCGTGTGGCACCATCAACCGCCAATCACCATGCATGGTTGACAGCGAGTGTTCCAAAAGGAATCCACGAAAATTTACTGTAGAAACTATCACAGGCAACAAGATGATAGTGGTAGAACTATCATAACTAAAGTGAAAGGAAACGATTTCGTGGTCGACACCAGTTAAAGAATGAAAAGAGTTAATCCGAATGCATCCCAGGCTGCAAAACGTAGTTTAATTCGATAATTTTTCTCTGGCACGTGTATGAAGTAATCAAGTATCTAATTATTGTTTTTTTTTTATTCTTTTTCCTATACCTATGTGTTATTCATCGAAATAAAATGCTGTTATATATCTTTATTTATTTTGTATCATTGTATTCCATTCATCAAAGCCTAAATTAGTTCCAAGCCCAAAGGTAACACGACATTCATTGACTGGGCGGTACGAAGTTCGCCGGGCCAGCTAGAAAAAATTAAAATTAAAAAAAAAATTCAATAAAAATGTAAAAAATTAAAATTATTTGTTGCGATTTCGTCGACTGCGTCAACAATATTGCGTAGCTATAAACAAGTTAAATTGCGTTTTGAAGATTGCATCCATTTACGCCATGCAATTAGCACAGAAGAAGATGCAGAAAATGTTGGTCTATTGATTATTTTACCGGCGACATACACAGGTAGCCCAAGTGAATATGTGCAAGATGCAATGACATAATAATATGTTCGTCATTATGGTCGGCCAGATCTATTCATTACATTTATATGTAATCCAAAATGGATGGAAATTATTCAACTGTTGCTTCCCGGACAAATATCAAGTGATCGGCACGTCATCACCACACGTGTTTTCAAGAAAAAAATCCGATCACTGATGAGTTACATTAAAGGGACACATCTTTGGGATTATTCAATGATGGATGTATTCAATCGAATGACGAAAATCTGGCTTGCAGCATGCACACATTTTAATTTGGTTAGTCGAAAGAATAAATTAATATATGAGTGTGCGGGGATTGCTAATCCTAAAACCGATCCAGACCGACATGACGTTTTTATCACGAATATGATTCATGGACCGTGTGAAACCATCAACCAACAAACACCATGCATGGTTGACAGCGAGTGTACGAAAAGGTATCCACGAAAATTGATGGCAAAGACCATCACAAGCAACGATGGTTACCCACTGTATCAGCGTCGATCGCCTATGATTGATAATGGTAGAATTATTATCACAACTAAAGTGAAACGAAACGATGGCGTGGTCGATAACAGTTAAAGAATGAAAAGAGTTAATCCATGCTGCACAGCTTATTAAAATTCAATCATTTTTCTCTGAGACGTGTTTGAAGTAATAAATTAAAATACTATTACATATCAATCCATATAAATATTTATTTTGTATCATTGTATTACGTTCATCAAAGCCTAAATTAGTTCAGCTAAAAGGTAACACAACATTCATTGACAGGGCGGTACAAAGTTCGCCGGGACAGCTAGTATAATATAAATGTGTTATATAGGCTCAGTCATTTTTATCAGTACATGGTAAAACTGGCGCCTAAGATTTGAAACTTCCATCGACTTTTTAAATATGCTGAATTGACTCAATGATTTCTAAAAACATTCTCTTCAATTTCTGTTTACCTTATACCTTACCTCATAAGTAGACGTGATTTGCAGATTATAAAACACAGGTAAATACACGATGGCAATGGTTACAGAAACGACCCATTCGGAGAGTACGATCGCCCACAGCTGGGTTCCGTATGTGTACATCTCTGCTGGAAGACCGAGTAGTGAAATTCCCGATACGTAGCTGAAAAAGTATTGGTTTTATGTGTTTTTTCCTTTAGAAAGTAATGAATTTGGAAGGCATTTAAAACCCGATCTATTCGTTATCATATTTTTGATAATGTGATGATTAGTTTATTTAATGAGACTGTAACGTAATAAGCGTGCATAGAAAGATGTAGATCTAATTACAGTCAAATACAACATGCATTATTATTGATATTTAATTGTCTTTTTCCTATGATATATAAAAAAGCTAGATACGTTACCCGCTCTCTATTTTGGCAAGAAAAAACTCAGCTAAGTGCCCGAGTTTCACTTAGTCACGCACCATTCAGCGTCGTGGCTGGACGTTCTTTTTTATATTTTAATCGGCAGTTGTTATTACGAAGTACATGAGTGAGACATGTATTATGTCTCGTGCGTGAGAGTGAAAGAGAGAACAACTGTATTGGTGATAATGCGTTAGTAAGTAGGTATGTATTAATTACGCTGTTTTTTAGTGCAATGATGTTGGCGTATGCCGCGTCTACTAGTATAATAGAGTCATTGTCTTTTTCTGAATACAGCTTATTTATAGATGCGATACCTAAGCCAACTTATAAGCATTTTTTTTTTTTTTTTTTTTATGCTATAGGACAGCAAACGAGCGACGCGTCGCCTGGTGTTAAGCGATACACGCCGCCCATAAGCATCCACTCCACTGGGAAGTGGATGTGTTGCTGTCCTCAAAGGGATTTGGAAGGAGTTAGGGAGAAGGGGCGAGGATAGGAGGGAATGAGGATAGGGAAGGAGAGGATGGGTAGGGGATGGGAAGGGATGTGGGCCTCCGGACCCCTCACTCACCGTACGGAACGCGACAGTAAACTGTCACTATGGCGCCGATATTTTGATTATATTGTAGAGTCATACGTAAACTTCATTTTGTTCTATAGTATGGTATGGTAAGGTAAATAGAGCTCATTAAGCAGGTTTGAGTTGCGAAAAAAAATGCTACATAATAATTGACGTTTATATTACAGGAAACACTCCAATCTTCTACGTATTCTACAAGCTTTAAACGAGTCACAGGAGTTTTCCTAATAAACTAAATCTCAGATATTGTATCAATCAATCCAGGTTGATAATTTGTGCAGGATTTCAAGGTGACAAGGTGACATTAATTATTATTATGGAAACGAGGCGAAAATCCGCAGTGAAGTGAGCTAAAGGTAAGGTGTGTTATTTAGCGACATAGAAGTCGCTACGTACACCTACGTATTTGGCGTAGCAACGTATGACGAAATAGTCGGTTGGTAATTAGCTTCAGTTTAGTCTATTTTTTGTAATATTATCTAAATATCTTTTGTAGGATATATTATATTGAAATACCAATATAAAACCTCATAGGAGGCGTACAGGAGATGTGTCGAAAGAGCCTATAAAATCGTTTAAACGTGCTTCATATTATTATGTGCTAATCATAACATCCTATGGGTCGCGTTGGCACATAACATCTAGTTGTTGTTCAAAATTGAACCTTATTACTGTGCAATTTTTTAATGTGTTTTAAGCCTGAGAATATACCTATATATAGTACCTTTGTTATAATTATGAAAAAAAAAATGGTTGCCTGTAAAGTCGGTTTTACGGGCGAAGATTTTACGTGACAACGTCTTTTTCTCGATCATAGTTGAGTGGGAGAGAGACGCAAGGCATTCGGCGGGCCTCTCTCTCGTTCGGTGACTCATCGTAACGTTACCGAGCGTTACACTTTTTCATAAGTGACTCCCAGCCGCAACCTAATTTAAGACGTTGTCACGTCAAAACAATATTTGGGAGGTAATCAATTAAATTATTATTTATGTGTTTACATTTAAAGATTGCTTTTGAGTTAATGTAATTCCAGTTTCATTCTACTTCATTATTCATTTTATATATATAAAATTATGTAATTTCAAGATGAACCATGCTTACTAGCACCTATTTCATATTTCCAAACATCCATCCATCCGTTTCAATAGACTATGTATTACTACAGTATTAATGTAGAAATTAATGCCTATCAAGGAACATGGATACCTGAAAATAAGGAGCTGAGTTCAATGACCTAACAAGCATTTCGTTGTATATATAATATAGTACATACATACTATACTAGGTCATACGTTGCTACGCCGAATTCGTAGCCACTTTGTTGATTTAATATGATATTATATTATTATAAGTAATTATTTATCCTGTAATTCGAATATTTCAATAATTAATTAAAATTTAACTATCTTCTTGTAGGTATCGCAGAAAAGACTAGACATTCTTTTAAAAGTTGATACACTATATTATATATTTGATTAAAAAATAACTTCCAATTTATTAAAATTAGGTAACACTGAAAAATTAAAAAAGGAATGTTTTTAATGATTAACTACCTACATGATTTGGACATGTTGTGTGTGTATTTGTGTGTTTGGTTTTCGCGTGAAGGCATCACAAACGTCTATACATTCTTACAAATCTTTAGCACAGTGAACAGATACTTACAGTATCGCTACTTCCTACATACGCTCACTCACACTCACACCAACCTCACTGATGAGACAAGCAGACGGACGTGTAGTTTCGTCCATGCACTTCATTCGAACCTTATCTAGTTTCTCTATTAGTATTATCTTCGCAACGAATATCGTACATTGATAAAACGCCTAATGGGTCCTCTTCACAATGGGCAGCGTTGGCCCAACAAATGGCACAATTTAGGCCATCTACACAATCGTTATTGCGTCTACTCGGCCAATGTTGCCCATTGTGAAGAGGACCTATTAGGGTGCATTTCCACCAGAAAATGTAATAGCTATGCTATGAAACTATGTGACCGTTTCCACCAATGCTACGACGCTATGTAGCAGTGCGAGTAGATGTGCTATGAAGATGCGCAGCTCGAGCTATACGATGTATCGATAGTAGGCCCCGCTCTGCACATAGCACCAATCTACAGCACGCATCCATTGCACGCATTATAATATAAAAAACATAGCTGAGACCGTTTCAACCAGTGCTACGCTATGTGCATTAATGAATATGATTTGTGGACAACAAACACGTAGCATAGCACTCTGGTGGAAAAGCTCCCTTATGCATTGGTCGATTTGTTTGAGACCTCAAGACCCAGATGATATACGTAATTGCTCTGCATTTACCTGTGTCGTGAGTCAACACGGAAGTAATTTAAATAGTCCTAGTTAATGTAACGATGCCGTTCCTGTCTTTGTTATTTGAGGTATATGTTATTGTGACTGAAAATAATCTTGAAAAAATATTACGAACTACAAGGTCAAGGTTAAAGTTATCTTCAAGGAATTTTACTCAAGATATAGTCCCATTTAATTGCACTTTTTATTGCGCATCCCTTCTGTATTTGTTACTATTTGTTCTCTACAACAATTGCTAGTATCGAGACATGATAAGCCATTTTACCGTTATTGAGTATCAACCATCAACAGTTTATTCATATTTCTTTGTAGGATTTATGAATCATGTTAAACGTACAGAATGCCATATAAAGCAGTCGAATTGTCAGTTTTAAGGTCTATAAATACGAGTCTAAAAATACAGCGAGTCTTGTTCATGGGCATTGTGCAATGAAGTAGTGTCAATTGACTCCTCAGCAAAGTGCCAACACCTGATATCGAGACGCTTCTTCACGACAATGGAAAAATTGTACGTCTTGGGAATTCATTTTTTTAGGGTTGTCATTAATTTATTTAGATAAGAGTTTCCACAAAAAATACTAGCTCTAAATTGAACTAGTTTGTTTAATTTCACTTTGACCGTGTTGCTGTTCGCATAGTGCTCTCGTAACATTAGTGAGATATCAACCCTAATTCTACGATTTTATAGTGACCTTGAATTTCAACTAGACTCTCATATAATATATGTATGTTTAGAGTAAATTATTAAAATATAGTGTTTAAAATACAATTTGCGATTGCACGTCTCAACAGTCATATAAATAACTTATATTCTAGATCTAGACAATTGGCTTCCGTTTTAAACAAGCTACTTATTTACCTTAAAAACAACGCATCATTCAGTAAGTACAATAATACAACACATTTAGAAACGATAGTTCTTTGATTTTACAGTTCGACACTATGAATAAAGCGCCTTAAAACAATAGGCATAAACTACAAGGTGCAATAAGCATTCGCTAGCGCATACCTGGCAATCAGTGACATGGATATAGGAAACATGCCCATCGTCTTCCCGCCCATGAGGTATTCGGATGTGGTATTCTGCTTCCGTTTCGCGAAGAACGCGAAGTATACCCCGATGAGAGCAGACATCAGAAGCATCGCCCCGAAGACGAGGTAGTCGAGCCAGTCGAAATACACCACTTCCATGACCGCTGTCCCTCGTTGTCATACAACGATTACTGGACAATTGACTGGACTATGCTATATTTATCCTGTAGTAAATCATTGGAACATCCCTCCAGGACTAATTGAGTTGTTACCGGCCAATGTAACACTTTGTGGACGGATTATGATGACTTTAATTAGCGTTGGTGATGTTTGGCGTGATTGTATGTGATTAGCAAAGATACGGTCTAAGATGGAAGTACAAAAGTATCTTTTGTGAAGACGATTATTGTATGTATTTTGTGTGTATGTTTTGTAGATATCTAGTGTATTTAGTGTAGAGGTTTTTGTTTAGAATTCTGTAACTATTATTGTAATTAACATTGGATTGTGTTCGGTCGCTATTTGATGACATTCAACTCAGTTTATTAGTAAGCAGATCGTGGGTTCAATTCGGATGACAGTAGAGTTAAATTTTGTGTTTTTGTTATAATATTTTGGTGTGAAATTGATTTATCTATAATGAAATTTCCCTTTTATAATAAAAATGTTCAAATCATCTTCCTACGCTCTAGACATAAAAAAAAAACAATAAAAACCAAATTCTGTCAAAGTGTAGATTTTATATATGTTATTATAAGTAACAGTTAGGTAATTTGGGGGGAGAAATAAAAAAAACTTGTTTCAAATACATTTATTAATTATTTAAAACTTCGTGCAATAGGTACATGATAATGCTAATGATATGCTGAAATCTAATAAACAATTAAGTACATA
Source organism: Colias nastes (assembly GCA_907164665.1). Classification (NCBI taxonomy): domain Eukaryota; kingdom Metazoa; phylum Arthropoda; class Insecta; order Lepidoptera; family Pieridae; genus Colias; species Colias nastes. Next base: position 109,704 of record CAJQZM010039343.1, on the reverse strand, counting down.
TAAATTACAAAATTGGTAAATTTTTACATAAATTTTAAATACATAAGAACAATTTGTGTCACATTAAAATATTTAAATTATCAATATAACATTTAATTAAATTTAAAACATTGTAACTAAGGATACCTAAGTATATGAAAATAGATTTTTAATATTTTAAGTAATATCATAATATTTTTGATTGAAGTTGGCTGCAGACTCGACTCTATCATCAAGCTCTACTAGAAAAAGTTTTGAATACAATACCTATTTTCTCGCATTAAACATCTCTTTGGCATTTTTATTTATATTAAATTTAGTAAATACTATAATATAACTAAGTACATGTTCATTTTTCTTAAGTTACGACTTTCTAGTCCGTTTTTTATTTTTAAACACGAACATTTTAACACTAACTGTATTATTTTCCGCTCAAGCTTTGCCAACTCCAAAGATTTATACAATTTTATTCATAAATATGAATTAAAGCTAAAATTAGGTAAATATTAGTAAGCCAATATATAGCACTTATTAGACATTTTAGACGCTGCAGCTGTCTTAAAGTTATTATATGCATAATACAATATACCTTCTTATTTTCCAGAAATCTTACAATTTTTAACTACTCTCTAACAATTACCAAATGGTTTAGAAACAGAGGTAATATAAAAACATTACAGCAGCAGATTGATAGTGGTAAATGGAAGATTAAAATGTAGGTGGAAAGATGCTAAAAGCTGCCTTTACTGTGTTACATTAGTATGATGTACTTATACATCGTACATACGCATAGATAATTAAACTATTAGCATTTTTTTATTGTAGATAGGGAATCGCTTGACCACAATCTCGCCTAATGGAAAGCTAAGATGTGGTCTAAGATGGTACGCGCTTCCCTAGTAGGTAACGGGTCACTCTTCGCTCGAATTGAATTCGACAGCTACTAATGCGAATTACAAAACTATTACACTTAATATCATATAATTTCATAACAAATACGTCAAATTCAGGAATAATGAAAAAACTATTATATTTAGAATAGTGATTAAATGGGTGGTTTCAATTTTAGGTAATAAATGCCTATTTTAAAATGTTTTATAGCCAGCGTTGAATATCTTCTTACTTTCTAGGTACGGATTCTTCGGTCTACTGGTGCCGTATTATGATCTCTTATTTCCAGACAGTTAACGTTTTAACACTCTTTCCTCTTAGCAATGGGTCTACATTAATTGTTATTTCGGTATATAAATTTTACTATTACTGCGTCTACGTACGTAACTATGTGGACACTACAATATTATTTCCTAAGGGTCAGAATACGCCGGCACAATATCAACTTTTAGATCTATATCGTCCTTTTAATATTATGCTTATGTTTTATTATTCTCAAGACAAGAGATACAAATATGATTAGGCTGTATTTAATACTCCGTATATTATAGACTAAATATTAGAACAATAATGTTTTAAAACCGACTTAATTTATTGTAATACATCAAAATTATTGATTCCAACACACTAGATTTTAACATTTATTTTCTACGAAAGCACATCTTCTGTCTAATACTAAATTTGAGCTTATTAGCTTTATATAATATATTCAAATATATTTCAATCATCAGAAGAGGTTTCCTTCTACATTTTACTTTAAGTTGATTAAATTTCTTACCATAAACAACTGCTTAATTATCTATCTTTAGTAGTTTATCTATGTTTATAAAAAGTATGGTATATGAATTAAATGGTAGATAAAATTGAATACTTTCCACTATATTTTAGGGTATGCAAGAGATTTTAGGTTAGGTATTTATTATCCACGGGACCAAATTACAAGCCTAATACAAAACCTTAATTTTTAAAACATCATGAATCTTCGATTAGACAGTATCAACCTATTTAAATGTGCGTAAAGTTATATTTATTATTAACTCTAATAAAAATTGAGATTACAATCTATTTTAAAAGAGAGCTAACTCACTTTCTTTTCCTTACTTATGGTCTAAGATCCGAATATAGGTCGACCTGTACCGGCGTGATAATAGAATGAGACCAATTTTATAATAAATGTAGTCTATTAAAAAATCTATTAAAGATGGGTTTACTGAAAAAATCCTGGACAGGATATTTTTAGTTAATTATTAAAAAAATCTTTTTATTTTTTTAATTATGCAGTGTTGAGACAATAAACAATTTTGTTATAAAACAGCGCTCATGCTGATATATATTTTTTTTCTATCATCCCATCAAGTGAAAGTAACTGGTACGGACATGCCTGTTTATACCTGCCAACCTAGCAGTTTGTCCAGGTAAAATTCGAAATATTCGAAAACCCTATGACTGCACATTCTGTAGGTTTCATACTTCAAGTCTATTATATTTTTTTTTATTATCTTGATAAGTACTGCAATTAATTTAAAAAAATATTTTTTAAAAATTAATTAAAATGTCCTGTCCAGGATTTTTTCAGTCAACCCATCTTTAATAGATTTTTTAATAGACTACATTTATTATAAAATTGGTCTCATTCTATTATCACGCCGGTGAAGGTCGACCTATATTCGGATCTTAGACCATTACGAATTACGACATAATATTATATTCTCAGCAGTAAATTATTTATCTGCAAGCTTATCTACTTTTAAAATTATTATATTTTATTTCACATTTGAAATAATAATATAATTTTCTATCTACGCATTGAGTCCGTATAGTATCTTTTTGAAATGTACAAGTCCCTTACGATTATGAAGTATTTTACAATCCTTTGCCTATAGAGTAAATATATACATAAACTATATTATAAAGTAATTATTAAATATACACATTATTGCAGAATAATATAAAATGATCAGTAGATAGAGTTCAGATTAAAAAAAAAATATATTTTTTCTAGGATACACATAGTAGGAGTATCTACCCTATTATTAAATGCATAAAGATTTATGAAAAAATAAGTGAAAAAGTAGTGACGCATAACATTATTCGAATAAGTTACATATTATAAAAGTATGTGTGTGTGTGTGTGTAAAGTATTTTTTTCCCAAACATTTAATAGATAAATCGATTTATCTTAAATCTAGCACATTTTTTATTAAGCCTTGCATGTAGTATATAGAAATTCTTATTAAAAACAAGAAGTAGTTAATAAGCATTGACTTAAAAGCGAGAAATTGATAGGAATCTTGATATTAAAAACTTTAAAACATTAATAACTATGACTTCCTACAACCTACGTATTCAAAGGAATCGTTTTAATTCAGACATCAAACTTGTACGTATTTCTTTATTATGATTAGAATAAGAATAGCCATACGTCTAACCCTCGTTGTGTAGTTACATGCCACAAAACATCAATATTTACATAATTAAAAAAATATACTGATACGTACAAAAATAATTCATTTAAAAACAAAAGCTAAACGACGTCTCTATTCTTATTTTAATCATTTTCACAGATGCTACCTCTAGTTGTTTTATTTACAATCTGCTTTTCTCCTCTACACTACGTTAAAACCTCAGAATAATTGCCAATTATATACATTGTATCTACTTTCAATTTCATTGGTTTACTACAATAGTATCGCTATAATTAATCAATCATCAGCGATCACAGACTTAACCTTCGCATTCGTCATAAATTTACAAAACAAACGAATGGAAATGATCCAAATAAACCTTTACATCCAATAATGAAGAAATCTATTGAAAAAAGCAAATAACTCTTAAGATAAAGGCACTCTCTGTATTCACACAATTGTCTCACTCAATTCCGTATCTTAATAGTAGGTACTTTGCAAATGTTCGATACCAATGTACATAATATTAATAATAATTTGCCAAGCGACAACACAGATGATAATATCGTAAATGTTTACACGTCAGTAGGAGAGCCTAGATTGAATCTAGACATTTTGCGATCCCTAGAACCCGATAATTGTCCAGACGAAGATCTTTGCAAGGACGCTGAACGGGACCGAGACGAGTCAGATTTGGATTTCTTTACTTTACTCCCACCACTTGCTGGCTGTTTGCCTTTCAATGATGATACTGATACAACTGTGTCCGAGGTAACTCCGTCATGTTCTATTGAGAGAAGTTATTTTAATGAAAAGTGACAAATAATACTAAATAACTCTTTGAAACCTGAGCTCCTGTTTACTTACCTACACGCCTAATAACTTCGCCGGCATTGTTCAAAAAGAATTTTGGCTTCGAGTCCTTCAGAAGCGATTCCTTTAAAAGTATATAACAATCAATTAACAAGTTTGTACGTATAATTCAACTGCAGTATTGCTACAATGATAACTCGATAACTCACCTTTGACTTACTAGATTTGGAAGCTGTGTCAGAGCTTCCTTTCCACCAGGATCATTGAATCTCACAAGTCTTTTCTGCTTCCTTCTCCGGTGTGGCGACATTAGCTTCAACATCAGCGTCAGGTTTGGGTGTTGTTACTCCAGACGTTGAAGCTCCGCTATTTAAAGATACATGTATAACGTATATATACTACATACTAATACATCTAAACATCAAGAACTAAATCGTTTCCTTCAAATAGAAATACTTTAACTGCAAAAAGTCAGTTGTAATCTATCAGATCGAATATAACTTTTCAAACCTTAATGGTTACTTACGCAGCATCAGTTTTGGCAGCATTAGTGTTCTGCTGGTTGCGCATAGCCAATGTGGAGACCATTGGAGGCCTCTGCGGCTTGTTTGACAGTAAACGCTCTATGTCTACCATTACCACTGGACTGAGTTGTGGTACAATCTAGTTAAATGAGAAATCGTTTAAGTTTTCAACTAATTCATTCTCATAGCAATTCTTTTCTACTTAATTATGTATTACTAGTTTATTAAATTATTTTTTAATGGCAATGACAATTAAACTATAATTAGTAGTATTTTAATGTCCTAAGTCACCACAGTCCACTTCTTCAAAACAAATATCGATTTCTTATAAACCTCTTACCTGTAGTGCGTGTATATTCTCTTTGAACTGTTCCACGCTCGTGGCTCCAAGCAGAAGACAATTGACATTCTCATTCTTAAGACACCATGCAACTGCTAACTGACTCATCGAGCAATCTAACAGAAATAATTTTATATTTCTCGAGTGAAAAAAGTAATGTAAATCTATCTTTACCTGAGTTCGATAAAAGTGGCTTTATTAAGGTTTCTGTTGATCTATTTATTATAAAGACTCGATTATTCACCAACAATAAATTAATAAGAACAAAACACTTCTTTGTCGTCAAATGTAGTCCGTTTGTGATGACGCTTTCAATTAAAGTTACACGTTTATATTTAAGTCAATTTGCTGCAGTTAACTCTGAAGACCTAACGAACAAAGGGATAAAAATAGACTTACTGAGGCTATTTGCGAGGTTGGACAAAGCTTGCAATTTGTCTCCATAGGTGCGTTGCTCCTCTCCGCTCGTTTGTTCCTTGCTGTTGGAAGCCGGTGCCTGCATTGAAGACAATGCTATTTATGCTACTACTGCATATTATTATGTAGACTGATTTTTATACAACTGGAGCTTTTACTTCGCAAGTTATTTATTATTTAACAGAAAGATAAATATCGAGGAAGATTAAAATTATATCAAAAACAACTATAGTATTGGGAGTAATGCGTCCTTGATTGAGTAACCTTGCACATAAATATGAAAAATTTTACGCAAATTGGGTAAAAAGGATCAATTTAAAAATAAATGCGCCTTTAAAAGTCAATTGACCATACGATTATTCGGTATTTTGTTAAGTCAAAGAATTATAAAATTCACACTTTTTAGTGAAATATAAATTTATATTTATATATATAAGATCTTACATCTGCTACTGCTAGATCTTCCTCACACCAGCTGAATGTACTATATTTGCGGTTGAAACGTGACTTAGCGAACAGTCCAGTTACTTCTTCACGATTCAAACCCTTTCCGGTGGTTATAGCAGACCATGCCATGGTGCCTAAACAGTATTTGGAAATACAAATCCAAGTTTATTTAATGATTACAAAACAACTGCAAGCTATTCATAGAAAACAAATGTACATATTAATATTATGTGAAATTTACATTATAATAGATATTATAAGATATTATAGGTATTATAAGAGAATACACATAAGGCAACAATACGAAACTTATTATAATAAAAATCCACTGCAACTATTTCGTTCAATACCAAATATGTTTATGTGGTCTTATTATTAAAAGCTATTGCTCGAAACATTAGTTATAAGGTTACACCACACTAAATCAACTATAGCAAATTAAAAGCAATTCAAAAATGTCAAATGTTCAATAATATAGACATTAGCATGATACCTACCTACGCCTATCTTATGGTACAGTTCCGGCATATAAAGTTCAGCCTTATCGCGACAGAACATGTGATATTCAGTTTGTTCGACAACCGGTGTGATGCAGTTAAAGGCCCGACATTTGGAATAAGCGTCCATTATCTATGGGAAAACATATCATTTATAAACACGATATTGAAGGATAATAAAGCCAATACAAGTAGCAATGTTACTAACGATTTTTTTGACCAAAACGTGAAAATTTTTATTCAATTTAATTTTTACACATAAAAGAAGATTCATCGAAATGGAGCAAGTAGCAACACACCGTCGTCCAATTCATATCATGAATTATATATACCTTCGTTACATCATTACTTGTATTGCTATATCAATAAAGTATGTCCTTCCGCTCGTATTAAACTATCAAGACAGCAGGAAATCATAAATTATGAACTTAAATCTGAGACATTTCATATCGCAAGTTAAATATAATACTGAAGCAAATATAAATCTTCGATTTACCTCTGATGGTGACCAGCGTGCAGTACCCCAGTACATAACATATCCTTTGTTGATGACAAAATTCATAGCCCGTACTAATTCTGAAAACGATACGACTGTGAGAACTCCTTAAGATATTAGACAACCGAATCCTCCATACAAAACTTACCTTCCATAGGACAAACTGGGTCCACCTTATGCAACAGCACAACATCAATGTAGTCTACTTGTAGTCTCGCCAATGAAGCTTTGACGCTTTCTATGATATGCTTACGCGATTGACCTCGTTCATCTGACCTGTATACGCATATCGAATTTCTCAAAATTATGTAATTAAGTAATTGAATACAAAGTATAAAAAAATCTCTAATATCGAAGTCAACATTTAAAAAAACAAATAAAAAATTAATAATAAATAAATACACACTTTGTACTCCAATATATTTTCGTGGTGATGATCACGCTCGACCGCCTCACGTTCCGCTTCTTTAAAATCTTCCCCAGCTCTGTTTCACCTTTTGCTGAAAATATTCTATTGTAAACAAACGTGTCTCACCACGAATTATACCATTTCACTCAACTTACCGTAATGTGCTTCAGAGAGATCGAACAGATTGATTCCATTCTCGAGCGCAGTCATAATTATGTCTTCAGCGATGTCTTCATTCAGCATTGTCCACAGACCGAGGCCGATGTTGGGAACTCGCAGACCAGATTTACCTAAGTTTTTGTAGCGGAGTCCCGGAGTGACGGAGGAGGGCATGCTGGCATGGTTGCCCATGTATACTGATACATGTTTCGACATATTGATGTCACCGACTGTTTAGAAAACGTCACTGGTTTTATGTATTGTTTTTATGAATTTAATTTCCTCAAAATGCCCATGCATTCAATAACTACGTAAAATTTGAAATAGAAACAAAACTAAGAAAATATACTGATTTAAATTACCTTGATCTAGCATCTGCTGTGAATTCGCACTGAATTCATCCATACAATCTAATGAGGCAATGGGGGCACGACATCTAAACAAAACAAGGATCACTAAGTATAATAATGATTTCATACAAACAAAAAAAAATTCAATTAAAAATTTAATGAGATACCTTTTACGAATGTGACGAGACAATCTCAACATGTAATGTCTCCTAGTCTATTGAAACCTATATGCTCTCATTCTACCAACTTATTTAACTTCAAAGTAGAAGTAACATTCCTTTTTTTGGCTTACAGGAATATAATACCAACTTCAATATTCTCGTTATTTTAATAATTTTATTACGTCTATAATACTAAATTGTAATCTATTTCTATTTGACTATTGAACTATACTACTGAATTGCTTGACTATTTAAAAAAATCTACTGATATTGCAAGTTTGTGTTGTATAATGACGTATGATAATATGATAAATTTTCATATATTGTGCGTCAATTAAATTGCAATCGCTGTTTATTGTTTAGTTTTGAATTTTGTTTTGTTTTTCAATTTAATAGTTTTGTTTTTATTACCCAATTGTTATTATTTTTATTGATCATTATTAAATTTTGTAGTCAATTGTACCGCGTTTGGTATTGCAATATTGTTTATTGTTTTTATAAGGTTATACTAATTTCAATCGAATTATTGTCACCAATTTCATCCAATGTTTAATGAGAAAAATGATGTGTTCAAAAATCTATTGTAGCAAGCCTCATAATCCTAACCCTATCTACGACTAGAAGCATAGTAAGTGAAGGAAGAGAAAATAGCAGGAAAAGGATAGAGGGACGTGTCGAGTAGCAAGAGTGTGGATGGTATACCTGGCTGACTGCTCCCCAGACATGAAAAGCCAAGCAAACGCAGCTGGATAAGCTTGTGATTCTGCTGGCTGATCTCTGGCAACAACTTCTACTTTTTCTGATGTCCTGGTAACTGAATTGATCGTACAGCCCGGAAATATTTGCAATGCAAGTGTAAAAGTACCAATTCAAGATGCCTATACGCAAACAAAACTTTTCCCTATTAGTTCGTTTCTTTTTCTCATTTAGTTAACTGAAATGTACGTGAAGTACTTTGACAATTGAGAAAAGCTCGACATTGCAGATTTTTAAGAGGTAATCATCGTAAGAGTAGATCATAGGTACTACTTTTAAGGTTGATGATGATACAGAAATTTTTAAAAATTTTGTTTTCTTTAAAACTTGATGAATTAAGTTGATTTCCAATGCAATATTGAAACATAATATGTATATATATTTTTATGGCATTGTATAACAGAAAACGATCGAGTGCATTCTTGGAAACATTTGTAAATATTTAATTGATTACAGTCGATCAATACAGTAAGTCGCATGTGCCTTGCTGCTTTTTAATAAATAATCAATGAGACCTGACATCGATAAAAATTTTCCTAAAGACCTTTAATGTGTTTGATGTTTAATAATTTGAACCATAATTCGCCATTGCCGTGTCTGGACCATTTGCGTTGTATACGTAAGTTACGTGTGATTGCATAATTCAGGAGCAGTTGTTGCCAGCGTTCAGAGCGTAGACTATCGATTTCTTAGTAACCTTGTACCTTAGAAATACTGCGCCGTGATATCATGCGATGACCGCTGTGTGTCGCGGCTTAACAGCATTGATGTGACGCTGGATAGGGACTTTACTGGATCGTGCATTGCTGAGCATTCATCACGTTTTACCCTTTGACTGCTTAAGGCTGTTTCATACAAATAGTGCAGGGAAATAAGTCAACATTCACACGTATACATGGAATGACACATGACAACAAAGGAATTATATATGTCAAAGGTTATATTGTCTGTCAGGTAGATACAATCAAAGGGTATAACATGCTAGCGTGTTAACTTCTTCTCCCTAGGCTGTAAGTTACCGGTATATAGTAGGCATTGGGTTGGAGTCAACGCTGACGCTGTCTGGAGGCCCAAGTGGAGTGTGGGGAGTGCACCGGCTGACCGTGGACTCGCTGCGAGACATCGTCCCCTCCTTCCCACCCTCCCTTTGCATATCCAGCCGCCTCATTCTTGCCTATCCTACAAACATCTGTAACAAACACTCCCACAGCCAAAAGGAAGGGACATAGCGGGTTTAGTTAACACGGACAGAACATAGAAGCATGCATGCCCTAACAGCTAATCTAACACGGGTTCACACGGTATGACATCTAAGCACTGGTCACGGATCTCCTGTGGCGAGTAGTGGACTCACCGTGGATCAACGGATTCAAAGATAGCTTGCCGGCGTATCAACTACGCACTGCGGCTGTGTCATGGCGGCCGGCGGCGCGGAGGTGCGCGCGCTGCTTTCCCGCGCATGCGATTTTAGCCCCTACCTCTGACCTATTTATAGTTTTTATTTTTTTAATAATAATTTTAAAAATTAATTATATTTTATTATTATTTGAATTTAGCTTTAACCCTATTCGAGAGAGATGTAGAAAATGAGGCGCCTATACTTTTGCGTTGTTACCCTTTGCTTCCGCGCGCTCCTGAATTTTACCGCGCAAAAGTTATGAAGTCTAATTAATTAATTTCAATTAAATATGCCTATATTTTACATTAAGTGATATATTTTATAATTAAAGTATTCAAATAATCGTTTTTCCTAATAATTTCGGCGAAAAAATTTTTTTTTCAGTATGTTGATCGTTGACGTGTGGACGTGGCCTATGGAATGAGTTAGGCTCTGACTGATAGCCTAGGTAGTAGGTAACTTGCAGTCTGGATGCAACTGCGCTCGGCAAAGCACTGCTCCGTAGTTTCCATAGCCCATTGGCTGATCGCGCCGCGATTTTAAATATTATATTTATTTAAATATTTTAAATAATTTTTATTTTACTTTTAATTAAATTTTAGTGACTTTTTTTTCAATTTTTCGAGTGTTCTTCAATCTTCGTTGTTTATTGGACGGTAAATTTCAAGTTTAAGCGCCTTAGTCCGCAACTTGTTGAATGTGCTTGTTGCTTCAACTTATCTAAGTTTTTGGTTTATGTTCGCTAAGTTATGTCCTAAAATGATTGAGAGAATTGGTTTATTATTAGTATTAAGCAAATAATACATTAATTTTTTTAATATACTTTTTATTTAGGTATGCATAGTCTAAGCTTAAATTAATTGTAGTTTTGTTTAATTGTGATGTTGTATTTTTTATGTTTTTATTATTTTTTAATAAATAAAAAAAAACTTTTTTGTCGTTTTTTATTTGCTTTAATTGTTGTCGAAAATTTAAGTGTGGGCTCTAAATAGTAATTAAGAACATTTATTTTGTAATTTTGCGTGTAAAATAAATTTCTGTCAAAAATAAATTAAAAGAGATGGTAAAGTCAAGTATTTCTTAACAAAAATGAGAAAAATGGGATAGGTATATTATATCTTTACGTCTGTAATAAAATTTATATTTAAATTTGCTCTACAAAGGCTTTTTAAGAGATTTAAATCGACCTTTTGTGATGAGATCGTAGTATCTGGAAGTTCAATCAAGTCTGTTCCCAAAATTAATTTTATACAATAATTATTAATTTCACTGAAATTCGCTTAAAATTTAATATGGAGTGTGGTGCGATTTAATTTAATTAAAAAAAACGAAATGACACTCTGTTGTTAATGCTCAGAAAAACTCTTAAAATATTTAACACTATATTAAATTCTTTTTTAGTGGAAGACTTGAGCAGATTTAATTGTAACATGGCAGGCACCAGTTTTCGAATAAAACATCAATTATCAAAGTCAGTCGAAATTGCTGAGGTAACGAACCCAAAAAAACGTCGATTGAGAATGTTCACCTTTTTTGAAATCGGTAAAATAAAGTAATAGGTAATACTCTATAAATTCATTTTTGAACAATAACAAACTAGAAGAATTTCTTATGAAAGAAAGAAAGAAAATATATTTATTTGTTCCGATACACATTAATACATATTATGACATAATAAAAATTTAAATTAACTTATAACTACACGGTACAAAATGGATAATAATCCACTCAGTGATTTGAGAATCTAAGGAAATTTAATACACTTAGATTCTCCACTGATTTTCAGATGAAACTACATCATTCGGGTAAAATACATACATAATTAAAATTTTCCATTGTCTATATATTTATGTCTATGTTGGTCCCAATTGAACGATACTTTTACCTAAAGATAGGTGACCTCCTACGATTACATTTTCGTTAAATACGGTCCTCCGTAAAAAATCTTTAAAACAAGACTGTAATTTATAGATACACAATTAGACATGACAATATTGTATTGAAGCTACAGTCAGTTGTAACATTTTTAGAAAGAAAAAAGCTTTTGACGACATTATCACCAGTAAATTTCTAACGTTCTACCTATATTATATTCATATAAAGAAACATAATAATGGGGAATATTTTCCGCAGAAAAAAAAGGAGAGTAGTAAATGACTAAAAGAGAAAAAAAGGAGTCCTGTAAAAACACAACGAGACTTTCACTAGTAGCTAACGTTCTACGAAAAAACGTAGGTTTTCCACTTTTACTGTTTTAGGAAAAAAATATTTAATTATATATAAAAAAAAAATTGATGAAAATTTGCTCTACTTTATTGTACACACAGATACTATACCTAGTAAAATGAGTCTGAAAAGATGTTATATGGTCAAAAATCCGTTTTACGACACTATTTTATCAAAATGGCGCAGCGAGCGAAAAACATACGATGTGGAATGTGGATAAATGAAAATTCGAAAAAGACCCTTCAAAATTTTAAACAATACCCGTTTATAAATCTCCGTGAAAAGTTTCAAGGCAGACCCAGTAGCTAACGTGCTACGAAGATTGTTAGATATCACATTTGTACATTTAAAGAAAAAGATAGAGGTTTCTCTAAAAATAACAAAATAACTTTTAACATCACTGTCTCTATGACGATCTACATAGGGTTTAAATTATTACATTTTAATACATATAACTACAAAAAAAAAAAATTACGACACTGTCCCTGAAATTATTTTATCTAAATCTAACGGAGTTACTAATAGGTGTTTCTTTTTTAGATAGAAATAGGGTATAATTAAAAACATAAAAAAATAAAACACTTTTGTCGAAACTACGAATTACACTTACGCATTTCTGCCAATTAAACATCGTATTGGTCATGATAATTAACAGATTTGCTCAAGTATAAATCATTAACAAGCAATCCTTGTGGTTGACCGAGCTGTTATCCTAACTTCACACAATGTTAACCATAATATCAATCTATCTAATACCTTCTAGTCTACGATCCCACCGCAGGATTAGTGCGTTCACAGTTTTTTTGCTAAAACCAAACTTTTATGTACATTTATAATTAGGAGAATATAATATCGACTAGGTTGTCAGTCAAAATTTGGCCGCAAGCATTTTTAATAAAAAAAAAATAATCGATTTTTCGAGAAACATTTCGTTCACTACTTATTTATAGGTAATTGTCGGAAAAGAATAGCTTTAATTTGATATATGATTCATAAATCTGCGTTATGAACGTATAAATGGATCGAAATCATCAACCTGTTTGCACCAGGCTGCGAAGATGTTGCGGCCAGGTGAAAAACGGCAACCGTGATTTTTTATAATCTTTATATGATTTGCCATGATGTAGACTACATTTTATATAAATAACAAGTGAACGTAAGGTTTTCCGAAAAATCAATTATAAAAAAATTTAATTATAAATGCTTGCGGCCAAATTTTGACTGGCAACCCAGTCGATATATATTCTCCTACTTATAAATATACATAAAATTTTGGTTTTAGCAAAAAAACTATGAACGCACTTATCCTGCGGTGGGATCTTATACTATTCAAACGTTCTTGTATATCTGAATTTGAATGTCGAAAAGAGCTCTACGATTTTTTTAAACTTTCTTCAAATTTCCAGGATATCGATCCTACATCGATCTAATAAGGATTCATTGGAAAAAAAATACAGAGCAAAGATCGGTCAGGAGTCAGGAATGTTAAAATTATAAAGCCTAGCTGCTTTAGGCAAGCATACCTCTTTATATAAGCCTCTATGAAATAAAACAAAAGCTCGGTCATCTAAGTACTCTATCCATAATTAAATACAAATTTAATTGGTTTTAATGATAGAAATTCATGATAGTCACACCACTTGTAACTCTCATCACATAATTTTTATTGTTTCTAATTGAATTATGATAAACTTTAAAAGGGGTTTGGGTACTTTTGTATGGGCTAGTGGCGTCGTAATGACATTTCGCGGCCAGTGATGAAACTTGGATATTATAAAAGAGCAATATATTGCGTATATAAGCGTCCATATACAACGTTTTGATTAGAATTCTTAAATAAATAAAGGAGAAACCTAAAAAAACTCAGAAAAATCTTATAATAAATCGTCTAGATTCTAGGTAAATGAATAATAAAAAACCAAATATCTCTGTTTCTAATACGTTTCGAGATTAATTGTGTCGATAATAACTTTTTCTTACAATATATTGCTCTTTTAAAATATACAAGTTTCATCACTGGCCGCGAAAGTTCATCACGACGCCAACTTTACCCAAACCCCTTTGAAAAACTTAACTACGTAAATACAACTAGACTCGGGTCGAGCAGCTACTTATAGCTAGCAGATGACTTATATCATAAATGCCAACGTTTTTTATTCGAATAAATATGGATGTATTTGGTAAGTAATTAAACACGATTTGGCGTGCAGATTATTTATAAGTGTGAATTAGCATATAGGTTATTTTTCTCGGGAGCAAGAGATTATAACACCTGTTGGTGTTCCAAGCGAGTCTACAAATATCAATTGAATTGTGTCTTTCAGTGATTTCCGAACAACTATAACACGATAAAATAGAAATAAGAGAACATGAAATGGAGCATAACTATAAGTTAGCCGATAAAAGTGAAAGTATTATATTAAAAGTTTGAAATCAATTAACCCTTAATAAGGCACGAGCCTGTGTAAGAGATAGTTAAAAACTGACTTACGATTTAGTGTAAGTTTATGCTATAGATTCCAAAAAATATATTTAAAAGTGGTGGGGGGTGGGGGAAATAGGGTATTTTTACGTGGGAAATTATTTCCCTTTGCCCGATTATGCTAGTGCATTAAGTTTCTATGTGGGAAAATAATTCCCCTTGCCTGTTTAGGCTACACACTTTTACCACGTTTTGGTTGTTATTCACATACTAGCACTTGATCCCGGTTATGCCTCTTCTCAAAATTATTTTTTATAATTTAGGAATAGCTGTTATATTATGTAAGTATACGAAATGAAAATAAATAACACAAGTATATACATAAAAAACATAAGAGACGAGTGGATGACTCAAAATACTGAATACTACAATCAGTCTTACCTACATAATTATAACTTGAAAGAATAAAATCAGAATCTCTCTTTTTTTAAATCGGTTAAAAATTACTTTACGCTAACGGGCAAGGGGAATTATATTCCCACATAGTAATTTGAACAATTTCACGTGTTTATGACTAGATTAAGATACAAAACAATGTATAATTACGAAAGCATAGTTTCTTTATATAAAACAAAAACATTTATCTACTTGCGGTATTTTTTTGTATTGAATTTTTTACTTTTTCACTGAAATGATAAAAAAATACCGTCTCTGGCACACTATTACCTCAAGACTTCACTTTGACGATGAGATTTCGTAGGATTTGACAGTACCATCGTAAATGTTATCAGTAGAAAAACTAAACAATGTTCCGTAAAATAGTAATGCGTGGCTGCATTCATCATATCGTTTTCTGGTAAGGAATAAATAATATTTTTCGAAAAAAGAACCATGTGGGAAATAATATCCCTTTGCCTTATTAAGGGTTAACCATTATACATAAGTAGGTACCTATAAGATTTTTCACCTCAAAATAATGAAAAGACGTTCGCGCCTACTTTTCTTGTTTGAACTTTACACCAGTATTTTTATAAGGAATAATTAAAGACATTCATCTATTTACCTTTATTAGAGATTTAATAAATAAAGAGCTCTTATTTCATCTAGCTACCTTTCTGTAATCCTGTAAAATACATGTAGTAAATAGGCAAAAGTTTTTTTAAGATTTTCGGTTTACTTCTATACTTAATAAGCTTTTCTCCGTGATTAAAATAAAGCTATGATAACGAAGAAAATTAAGTTTTTAAATAATTTTAAAAACTTTTCAAACATGATGAATTATAATATTATATTAGGTACCTAATATTTCTTTTCAAAGACAAAAAATATACCTCATACTTATGTCTTAAAAGCCAATGTGTAGCTATTTACTACAAGATGGCGCTAGTAATACCAAAACTAGATTCATTGTAAATTAGTCCAATTCGTTACTAATGAAAACTAAAAAAGAAGCAACGATTTCAAAAACTTCCCTTGTTTTACGTTAGAATATAATATTGTCCCATACGATATTTACATGGCTCATAATCTGCAAAAGTATTCCTTACAAAACTTTTTGCATGATAACTACGGCGTCTTTCCGAGATACTAATATAAGCTTCTTATACGAAATTGCACGAAAAGCTGAACATTTTCACCATTATACATAAAAGCGAACATGCATCTGTACAAAATAACATGCTATTAGAAGTTTCTTAAACACCCAATTACCGCATTTCTAAGAGCTCGCTCCATAGAATTCAAGGATCATTCTCAGAACATACATAACACCCTTGAATATTTTACAGCAATTAGTCGACGTTATTACATACCAGCCACCAGGTAATAGTATTTATTCCCTTTGATACCTTATACAGACGATTTCCAATTCACTACGCGCTACCAATGTTATTACTCGTTCAAATGAATTATGCTAATATTTATTGGCTGTTTATTTGTAAACCAAATTTCATATGTACCTAGTGCACACTAAATCAATCAATCTTTTTTCCTCAACTCATTAGTTGAGGAAAAAAAAATTTGGCGGGAAGCGCTTGTCAATTTTTTTTTTATCTCAAGTTGAAGTTCGTTGTCCGTAGCAAAAACGGAACTAGCACGAAACAATTTTAGGGCGTTGATTTTTGATGATTTTAAAAGTTCGCTTTCTCCGAAAGCTTGCACTGCTCGCTTTCAAAATACTTTTGGGAGGGAAGCTCCTCATTTGAGCACTGTAAGGCATTGATATGCTGAATTTTATCGCGGCCGTGTTTCTCTCCATGATGAAATTCGTGAAGGTCGACCCTCAACTGCGATCACGGAGGAAAATATGGCTGAAAATTTCCATATCACTTATTAGGAGATTCGAGGACTTTTGGGGATTGGTATGAGCCAAATTCAGAAAATTTTACATGAACATTTCAAAGTTAGGAAGCTTGGTTGCCGGTGGATTGCTCCCAAACTCACTCCAGAACAAAAACGACATCGAGTAGATTAGTGTTAAGAAATGCTATTAAAGTACAATTACGGACATTCTAATGCCGTGTATAATATCGTGACAGGATATGAAATATGAATATATGGTTATATTCCAGAAAGAAAACACCAATATTCTTTGTGGGTGTTTGAAAGTGACAGCAAACCAACCAAATTGAGGCAGGCGAGAAGGGTCGGCAAACAAATTATTGCATTATTTTTCTTTAAGACGAATCCTGTCTGCACTATCCCACTTGAGTAACAAAAGACTGTTAATGCCGAGTGGTACACCACTATTTGTTTGCCCAATGTCTTAGAAAAAATAAGGGAAAAACGACCTAGAAGTCGCATCTTGTTGCACCATGTCAGTGCTTCGGCGCACACCGCGAACAAAACAAAGTCATTTTTGGCTTATGAAAACATGGAGCACGTGACCCATGCTGCACGCAGTCCTAACCTAGCACCTTACGATTTCTTCCTTTTCCCAAAAATCTATGATTCAATGAGTGGTTCGACATTTACGTGGCCAGAAGAGGCCGTGATTGCTTTCAAACAGCACGCAGAAAACATACCCTCGGACCAATGGTCCTAATGTTTCCAGAAACGGTTTGAACGGATGAAAAAGTGTTTTAAATGTAACGGAGAATACTTTAAAAAGTAGTTAATATAATATTAGACAAATAAATTGTTTTATTTATTAGTTACGCAAAACTTTCAATGTGGCCCTATAATAAAGCTCAATAACAATACAACAAATACGCTACTGAATTCATCAATAATTGCGGTCATTTTAATTTAATTGTGGTACATTGACACGTGAAATTTTGCTGCTTACAAAAGCATATTTCGTAATTTAATTAACTGGTCTGGCAAACGTCGTTCTACTAGAATACCCTTATACACTTATACATATCATAATTATAAATAATGCCCTTTTCTCAAAATCTACACAAAGAAATGTCTGCGGTGTCACATGTGGGACGCCCGATTGGAACGAAGTTCCTTTCGTTTAGAAATAAGTATTTTAAGAGGTATAATTAAAAAAATAACAATATTTAGGAGTTAAATGAAATAAGTGAAGGAATGCTAATACACCTATTGTGTCGTGAGGATTTTCCATGACGCTCGCCTAGCACCCTTAGCCAGCGTACCGCGCGATAAGGAACTCTAACTAACTAACTCGTTTCAAAATATCTATCAAGCCATGTGACACGCAATTTGAATATAAGACGAGCTTCTTACCCACGGCTTCGTCCACGTGGTCAACGGTAATAAGATCGGAATGAGATGTTTCGCAGTAAAAAGAAGCCTAAGCAACTCTGTAGCCTTGCAGACAGCAATCATACCATAAAATCGTTCCGTTGAAACGTTATGAAGGAATATCAAACACACTTTTGCATTAGTAAGGATTGAGAATAGAAATAACTTTCTTTTGATGTCCAACTTTCAAGGACAGGGCAGCGGTTTTACAATAATATTATAAGAATTTTATTTGATATATAACTCACAATTTAACTAGCTACTTACACAAAAAGGAAAACACCGGCGCAAAGTAAATAAGCCCTTACTAGAATGAAAGTACTCAATCAACTTTCGCACGAATATAATGAAGCTCCTTGAGGACTTTGGTAATACTCAATAGGAAAATATTTTACAGTTTACACAAAAGATAAATGGTGTATAAGGAAAACAGTAACAAAATATTAGGAAGTCAGCTAATTAAAACACAAGATGAAATCAATAAAAGGAGAAGAAAAAAGACACAAATAGAAAAATAAAATTAGGCAATTACTTTTTACAAAATAAAATATACTGAATTGATTTTATCTTTTAAACCTAGAGGATTAGGGTATAAAGTATATCATTGGCTTCCTGATAGACAGACTTACGGTACCAAATAAAAAAAAAACACAGTTTGGATCAGTCATAAGCTCAATTCTTGTTGTCATCAAAAAAGTAAAGTTCAATAAAATTAAATACAAATTGTAGTACATATTAAGGTAACGACTCAGATTTTTTGGCAAGCTATCAACTGAAATATTATAATAAGCCGAATCATTAAGTGAATATCAATTAGTAGCGCTTATGTGGCCGGACCATTTAGTTACCTACTTGCAAATTTTTTGCCAAATAATGTTTCTTGTTATATTGTATAATTTTTAATTACCGCTTTTTTATTGATGTTCGCAAAATTGCGTTGAACAACAAACTCTAAGCTTAATTTTCTAACAAAAATGTCCACATTTTAGCACGATAAACGTCCATAGCACGGTACTCATAAAATTTTCTCCTTTTAACTTTCAATATACAACGTTTTAAGTTTGACCGTGTGTTGTAAACATCTCCACTATAAGCAGAACCAACCTATTGTTTCATTAACAGCAAATTCGAGAGGAATGTTCAGGAATTGTATTTAATGAAGATATTGATTACGGCGAGCTTAGTATTCACAAAGAACACGGATAGTTTACACAGATAATAATTTCTGTAATTAAATCTCTCCGTAATTAAGTATTGTTCTCTTTTATAAGTGTTTTTGTAATACGATGCGTTTATGCAGCTTTGCGTATTTAAACCAATTAATTAAAATGCTTTGTAATATTATGAAGACATTTCATTGTTATGTTTTGCTTCTTCTTTGTCTTTTTCTTACCATGTTTGTAATGCAACTCGAGATTGTTAAAGGAGTACTGAGGAAAAATATGTTTAAAATAATTCAAATATGTTTGACTAAAATATATTAGTGCAGGTTAGAAAGTTATCAGTTGTTCATATTCAGTCGTGTAAAACTTTTTAATACAAAACGAGACAGTTGTTCAACAATTTTATGCAATATAGGGTATATTACATAGTTGGAAAAGTTCATATTATATTAGTTATTTAATATTGGGATTATAAAACTAATAACCAGTCGAGCTATGTCTTTCGTTACTGTGTCTAGCATGGTATAAACAAGTTATTTATTTAAAGATCGTCAGTACTATGTAATACGATGATAAGCTTTCTTTATTTCTGAGTATTTACCATTAGTTTATTCAAATGAAATGTGCATCCGAAGAAAAGAAAAATAAAAGAATATTTTAATAAGATTTAACTGTGTTTTTACATCACTACGTAAACCACTCTTAATTAGTGAAAGCCTTTCCTTGTCTTAATTAAAGAATAATATATATAAAGGAAAACCCGCATAGTTCCCGTTCCCGTGGGATTTCCGGGATTGCGTCTTTTTCCCGGGATAAAAAGTAGCCTATGTCCTTTCTCGGGTATCAAAATATCTCCATACCAAATTTCATGAAAATTGGTTCAGTAGTTTAGGCGTGATTGAGTAACAGACAGACCTAGTTACTTTCGCATTTATAATATTAAAGTATGATATTTGATTTCCCCGAATTTTCTACTCCTATTTGTATGATACACAATTTATTACTGAAATCTTACAAATAAAATTTAATCTAGAAATGTCATACAGCATTGATATGAGAATGTAAATTCCGTAAATTCAAACCTATTTTGGGAGTCTTGCGTTTTCAATTTTATTAACAAAGTAGCGGTCCGCCCCGGCTTCGCCCGTGGTACATATTTCGCAATAAAAAGTAGCCTATGTTCTTTCTCAGGGTCTAAAGATTGTCTGTGCCAAATTTCATCAAAATCGGTCCAGTAGTTTATGAGCCTATTCATTACAATCAAACAAACAAACAAACAAAGTTTTAATCTTAAAAAGTAGCCTATGTTCTTTCTCAGGGTCTAAGGCTGCGTCCCCAGTAGGCAAACAGTTAGCGGCTGACTGAGTGAGCCGCAAATTTGCAGCGAACTGAAATTTGAGTTAGCTGCAGACTCAAATCAATTTTCGTGCGTCGCAAGCAAACTGTTAAGAGTTAGCCGCTTATTTAGCCGACCGACTGAATTATCACTTTACTTTTGTTGTACGAAGGGAGTGGTTGTGTTGGTCACGATGGATATTTTGGAAGTAGTTGGTATCTTAGAAGCGCTGAAAGAGGATAAAAGGAAGCACTGGGTTCACCCATTATACAAGAAAAGGTTGAGCATTGGACAATTTCACACTCTTTACCCAGAACTAAGGAAACATCCAGAAAAATTTTACGACTATTTCAATATGACTTCTCATACATTTGATGAAATCTATAACCCTAACCTATCCGAATAATCAGTTTGCGGCAAACTGAGTCACTACGCCCGGCGAACAACCAATCGCCGCCGCCGACTGGAACCGGTTTTGGGTGGGAGTCGGCCGCTCACTAAGATAGTCGGCGCGCGTAACGCTGCAAACTGCGTACAGTGAGCGCAAAACTAGCAAACTGTGAACACTCCATTTGAAATATATGGAAGGGCGTACTAATCCGATACGCCGCTAACTCAGTCGGCGGCTAACTGTTTGCCTACTGGGGACGCAGCCTTAAGATTGTCTGTGCCAAATTTCATCAAAATCGGTCCAGACCCAGTAGTTTATGAGCCTATTCATTACAATCAAACAAACAAACAAAGTTTTCCTCTTTATAATATTAGTGTAGATGAAACATGATATTGATTCCACGTGGGTGCAGATCGTGTGACAGTCTATGGTTATTCGTGATCATTTCGTGATATTTGCCTTTTGGGTTACACGTGCGAACATAAATATAATGAAATTATTTGCTCTGGAATTTGAACGAAACTCTCACAATTTTATTATTACAGCGTTATATACAGCGTTGTTTCGTACTGCTGCCAGCTTCTGTGTGTTACTTACATGTTTGAAAGGTTAATTTAATAGTCGTTTTACATATTAAGCTATTGCATAGCTTCTATCGCGGGCCTTGAGCGCGGGGATCGAATGCAGAAATTCCGTAACGAAAAAACCTCACGCTCCCCACTCCGACGGGCACGGAGGTGTGGCTTGAAGGCATAGCATGCAATAGCTTTACCGCGGCAGTCCCCGAGCGCCACACGTCTTTTTTTTGTTTGTGTGTTTACATTATCATGTTATTCTTACATGCTTGTAAAAATCAAACACCTCATCGTTTAATTTTAGTTTAGATTACATACTATCATTAATGTCATCAACCGTAAAAACACAGAACAGTAAAAACAAATAGAAGCGATATAATGTCATAATTATTAGTATAAAACTACTGTCGCCAAACCCACACATTTAAACCGATAGCTAAACACAAGAAGCTTATGCTAAACAGAACACTACAAGTAAACTATGCCATTTATTGGACAGCTTAATTTGAGTAAAAACTGACAGGTAATAAATTCAGCATTTCAATACCATTCAATGAAATAAATACATAGACATTAAAATTTTGGAAGGTTCTTACAAGTCTCCATTTCATTGAGTTTAGAAAAATGTTCTAATGTGTATTGGCGTATAAACTTTACATTTGTATCGTAAGGTACAATCGATTGAGTCTTTAAATATTAAACTAATCGATTTTAACCGATAAAGTGCAATGTAGGTGATAAACGAGCCTTGAAAACATTTTTATGAACTTATACTATTACTACATCGTAGGCTTTTGCGTATATTAAAGACGATTTTCGGTGGGAAATGCCCGAGGAATGCTTCTGATTGAAAAAACGTTTTTTTTTCAGGACGGGAAAGGGAAGTTTGCAGAAGTAAATTCAGAGTCGTCTTGATGATGTTTCCTCCTTCAATCTTACAACTTACTTTTTGTTAATTTTACCCAGTCTTCAGAACAGGCTCCAATCAATCACGGTCCGTGTGGTTGAAAAATGTTTTTTTAAATTAAATATTTGAGTTCCACCTAGACCAGGGTAGATTAGTATTGTTTACCTATAACTGGATCTTCAGTTTTGACCAAGAATCGAAGTATTATTACAGGAATAAAACATACATACATATTTTAGAAACATAATTACGATATGCTTGATAAAAGAAACCCAAAATATTATTACGCTATAAGCTGACCACAATGAAGGAGTAAATTACAGAACTATTCATACCAATAGAAATCAGAGGTCTAAATACACCCGCTAATTAAATTCAAGAACAATAAGTTGGTTTCCATTCAAAACCCACGTAAATTCAAACAATATCGTATCAAATGTTCAGCCCCAAATATGCACATTACATTCTACACAATTACACATGCCTCAAATGGACAATGCCTTCAACAAATGAAGTTTAGTCTAATGAGAAGCGGAGATATAGTCGGAATTGCAGATATGATTTCCATGTGAATAATGTTTTCTCGTGTGAGGTTTGATATTTGGTTTCGGACATGTGATTACAATTAATTTCCTTTCAAAACTGCGTCCAGAATACCTATTGATTGCATACTAATAGTACAGCTGCGACTAACAAGGGCTCTTTCAAATCTGCGCATATTCAATTATACCTAACCTTCTATACAAAAGGACGCTTGGTGTACTTTCAATTGTGTTGTTTCCAGGAATATCACTATAGATTCTGTCGATACACGTACACACACATGTGGACAATGTATTAAGCTCAATCATATCAATATTGTAGAGAAAATTTCTTTGTACCCGATTAAATTCCTATCCTATCCTACTAATATTATAAATGCGAAACTTTGTGAGTTTGGATGTCAGTGTATGTATGATACTCTTTCACGCAAATATTACTGAACCGATTACAATGACATTTAGCACACATATAGAGGGTAACTTGGATAATAATACATAGGATAATATGTATCATCCGGGAAATCCCACGGGAACGGAACTATGTGGGTTTTTCTTTGAAAACGCGAGCGAAACCGCGGGTGGAAAGCTAGTACAATCTATAGAACAGACTAGTGTTATACGATTTTCAATGTACACATCGCGGTATCGATATTTGAATTCCACCGCGAGATCGGACTTTTTCGTTCCGTTGTTTACCAAATGTATGACGAATGTACCTTCCTTGTTTCGTTTCAAACAGTGTTCAGTTTAACATATACAATATAGAACCATGCGTTTTATACCCACACATGTCTTTTACCACTTTCTTGGGTTTAAAAGATTTGAAGTGATCCAATTTTAACAAAAAAAAATCTGATTTGTAGATAAACTTGTCCAAACTAAGAAATAAAAATTGGGAAAATATGAAGTCATACTCTTTTTATAAAATTGCCGATATTATTCAATTAAGTATATTGTAAAGTTGCCTTCTATATAAGTATGGTAAATTGTCACACGAACGAAGAATTATTGATCTCTAACTATGTGTAAGCACAGGTGTGAAATAATGTTACCTAGTTTTACGTAAAATAACTCTATTTTAAAATGAAGTACAAATTTTTAAGAACTAGCGCGCAAGAGCAACTTTTGTCTCCGCAACTATTTTGTCTCTCCCATCAACTCAATGGGCTAGTAAGAAAGTGCGCGCACGTAGCGACGCAACTTCCCATAGAGTTGATGGGAGAGACAAAATAGTTGCGGAGACAAAAGTTGCTCTTGCGCGCTAGCTCTAAACCTCTATAGTCTATACGACGGTTATTTGTAATGAAACAGAATATGTATAATGCATCTGTCCCATACCCCACAAGGGGACGCGGAACTTTACTTTTTCACTTATATATTACAACTAGCTTTCCGCCCGCGGCTTCGCCCGCGTTTTGCAAAGAAAAACCCGCATAGTTCCCGTTCCCATGGGGTTTCCGGGATAAATCCAAGTTTCCCTCTATTATATGTGTGCTTTAGCACACATATTATATTTCATTGTAATCGGTTCAGTAGTATTTGCGTGAAAGAGTAACAAACATACACACACACATACATCCACCCTCACAAACTTTCGCATTTATAATATTAGTAGGATATTCCCATTAAGTAACTCAATACATCTATAATTATCAGCACGTTCATAAAATCTATATGTGGTTCAAGTGAGAAAAAATCTTCAAAATTCGTTCAGGATTCCGATCAAACGAATGTTTGCATACGCCACAAACGAAACAGGTAACTGTAATATTTTCTTATGTTTGCATTCTACAAGAGCTTAATTGAGTTTTGAAATATGTAGGTAT
Organism: Colias nastes; assembly: GCA_907164665.1. Classification (NCBI taxonomy): domain Eukaryota; kingdom Metazoa; phylum Arthropoda; class Insecta; order Lepidoptera; family Pieridae; genus Colias; species Colias nastes. The sequence goes on along the minus strand of CAJQZM010039343.1, from coordinate 84,562 downwards.
CTAAAATACATAGGTTTTAAACTGTAATTTAATTTGACTGCATGTTTTGCAACTAAGTAACTGATAAATAAATTCCAAGTAGGTTAAAAGTAGGTAGGAATACTTTATAATTAAATATCAATGTATATTTTTTTAATATTGCAATATAATTATTAAGAGGTATGGAATAAATGAATAGGTACCTATGTAATCTATACTAATATTATAAAGAGGAAAGGTTTGTAATTATGTATGTATGTATGGTTTTCACGTATAAACTACTGGACCGATTTCAAAAATTCTTTCACCATTAGAAAGCTGCATCTTCACTGAGCAACATAAGCTAGGTTTTATCCCGGAAATCCCACGAGAACGGGAACTATGCGGGTTTTTCTTTGAAAACGCGGGCGAGACCGCAGGCGGAAAGCTAGTATATTATATTTTCACTACCTAAGTACAAGAATATTTTCCAAAAAGCTTGCAATTTTTGACTTTCAATATCAGTAGATTTGTAATGTCCATCCCATTATTTCAAGTTACTCATCATCAAAGTTTTAATAACATCGAACAACAAAATCATCATCATCATCTTAATGTACTTATATCTAAATCTTACATGGGATAAGAAGACACTCGTATGAGACTCGCTCGTGATCTCACATCGTTGGCGGACATCCTCCACGCTCTGAGATCCTTGCCGGTAGTGAAGCAAGGCGTCTCACGGCTGACCACGCTCTCCATTGATTTCTCTGTTGAATCACACGAATATAAATATTTCAGGACAATTTTCACACATGGCATGATCTGAACCCATACTAAGCTTTCGCTTGTGTTATTGAAACCAGAGATAATTAACACCTAGACACAGAGCAAACATCTATGTTCATCACACAAATATTTGCCCTGGGTGGGAATTGAACCCACGATCTCTGGCTTGGAAGGCAGGATCACTACCAACTAAGCTAACCGGTCAGTCAGAATATAACGAGAATAATGTTGTTTGAAGATGTATGATTGATAGTTTCGATTTTTTAAAGAAGCACATAATTCGCTAGTTTAAGCTTTTATTTATTTTTGGTTCGATATTTAAAAACTAAGTGTTTCTTTAAAAAATCTAAACTATAAAATGCTGTTCCATCAAGAGAATTACTTGTATGATTCAATGTGAATTAGAAAGCTTAATCCAATAATATCGGGCTTCTTATTTAGTGTTGATGCAAACAGAATAAAAAAAAATTGCAAGACTTAGTGGTAACAAGTACTCCTTTTACAACTTCAAATTCAAATTATATTTATTTGCAAAAATGTAGTTACAAATTATAGATGTTTCAATTACAATATTATGTGGCTAATACATTCTAACCATCGATGGGGTGTGCAAATATTAAAAAAGAAAGTTAATTAATCTAAATAATTAAATGTACACACAATTCAATTTTCACAATTACACGAACACACTACAATTTACACGATTATATCACACACAATTCAGTTTACACTACTTAAAAGTCATAAATTCTTCAATGTCATAAAATTGTTTCACCATTAACCAGTTCGTCAGTTTATTTTTGAAAAGATTTAATGGTAGTTCCTTGATATTGTCCGGTATTTTATTATACATTTTAATAGCCATAAATATTACACTGTTTTAGCTTTGTTGATTCCAAACGTTGGGCAATGTAATTCAGAGCAAATGTTGAATTAAATCCAAATTCATTATTCATTATTCATTATTCATTTTATTATTCATTATTGGCCTTAAAATTGTTTCTCTTTACCATATTGTAGCTAACACACGGTTTGCGTATCAATAATCGATAACAATTTGCTTCGATTAATAGAATTTCTGGTTACAATGCCTGTAATTTCAGTTCAAAGGCCGTTTTCATTAACAGCCCGAAGCCCTTTCATATGGGAATCGGATGTCGGCACATATAAGATTAACCCGTGACCACTAAGGTCATATCTAATAAGAACACTTAGGGATAAAGTGAACCTGTAATTTAACTAATAAGTCACTTAGAAGGCGTTGAGTTTTCTAGGTGGGTAAATAAATATAAATAAATTAAGAGTTAAACACAACACACTAAATTTAAGAAAGTAAATTCCAACTATAAATAGGTATATTAAGTACTTTGTTTGCAAAATGCACTAATTTGATAAAAGAAAGGGGTTTGGGTACTTTGTGTCCAAAATAACTTTTGCTTACAATATATTGCTCTTTTAAAATATCCAAGTTTCATCACCAACCCAGCCAACTTTACCTAAAACCCTTTCTAACAATTATATTATACACCATATAGGTACTATAGAATCGAAATACACTGTATGACAAGTATGATTTTACAAAAGGAAAAGTTCAGGCAGCCCTACCGTCGCGATTGCACAGTGCACTACACAATACGAGTATGGAATCTCTCTAGAAGTTTCGAAGGTCTTTACGTATGAGTTTACATACTTCTTAATCGTTGGAACAGTGCAAAACTTTCAATACAAACGGCTGCTTATTTCTAAGAATGTTTTCCCTTTAGTTGGAATTTGTAAGGACTTAGAGCTTTGTGATTTCATGATGTTTACAACAGGAATTCTGTGAATTGTGGAACATTCTCTCTTAGGGATTACCTTCGTCGAAGTAGGAGTAAAGATAGAAGCAAATAATATATTTTTTAATTATTATATCTCATAAAATTTTGCAATTAACTAACGTTCATTTAATTGATAAACTAGCTTACTACTAATCTGCTAATTACTAAATTACGATTATCTTTTGAGATAAGTATCATAGAGAAGTTATGCGATTATGGTGTTGTTTGAGGCAAGATATCTTGCTCTAAAATGTTCTAAGTGGAGTGTGTACCTTACCTTTGCATGGTCCCAGAAGTGGTATACTGATCTCTTCGTTGTCGCTTATGCTGGTACTGGATTGCAGCTTTAGGAGGGTGAGACTGGCTTTTCTTAGGTCACTCTAGAAGGGAAAATAATTCGTTAGTGTCACTATAAAGTCATATGAAGAATTATCTCCGAAATGCATTGTTGAATTAGATAAATTAATTTAATTATAAAGCATTTGAATTAAAAAAAGATTTGTTTTTCTAACAGATTATAACTCTTTGTTAATCGATGTTAAAGTTGCGAGACCAATTAATGTAATTTTGAAACATGACGATAGAATTTTTAATATTTATCTGAAAATATCTACAGAAATTGACTAATAAGACCTCATATTGATCGTTTTGTGAGGCACTATGTAAATTAAACTAAATTAGTTTGAGTTCTGTTCGGATGAAAGTTGTAGTTCCGTTATATTAGGTGAAATAATCAACATTATTTTGAACTGCACAAGCATATTTACATCCACCTTTACAAACTTTGGTATGCATAGCATTAAAAGGGTGTAATTTAATGGTTAAAACTTAAAACCGCTACATACTTACTATCACAAATAATATAATACTATACTAGCTACTATTAAGATCCATAATATTTATTAATTGTAATTAAATTTTGTTTTACTTATTGCAGCTCCATACATATTTCACTTCAATATAATAACTTTTTGCTAATAACAATACAGTATCCATATGAAAATGGATTGATATTCTTTTCAATCAGCTTTGCTATGACGACAAAAATACACGTATCAGGTTGTACAATATTTTTCCATCAAGATATTAGTTTAAAATCCCTCTTACACCGATAAAAGCTTATGTAAATTGAATATTTTCATTCGTTATAATTGAAAATTGCTTTTAAGATATTATATAATCTTATTAAAGTAGAAAAAGTGTAGTTGGAGAGGTGGTTTATTAATTAGTGGGTAGGGCTTTCAACTCCAGATCGAAAGAGTCCAGGATCGACTGCCATTTAGTAAAAAAAAATTATTTTATCAAATAGAAAATGTGTAGCTGACGCAATGATTTATAGCATTATACCGCCGATAGAGAACTAGGAACCATGTTCAATCTACAACGAGAAAGAAAAGGAAAGGTCTTTAGAATATTTCATATTTCTTTAACACACTGCCCATTAAAATAAAATAAAAATCTTTTATTTAGGAACAAAACATTGACATCGATCTGTAAAAGGAAGGGGGGGATCGAGCACACCTGTGCTTCTTTAACTACACGGACGAAGCCGCGGGCGAAGCTCGTTAAAAATATTGTTTTAAATACCACGATATTTTCAATATTAACTAAATTAAAAAAAATATTGATAAACACATTCAATATACCAAACGATAAACAGTAAATATTTTACGTGTAACAGGTGCTTTTAACGAATGTGACACGTACCTACGGATCGAATTTCAATACGCACGATTAAGTGCTCGTATTCGCTGTTTCTCGGAAGTGTTTCATGTGATAGTACTTATGTAATACCTAAGTACTACGTTGCTATTGTTATCTTCCAAACAAAGGAATGGTAATTTTGTAACATATAATTTTTCCAAGGACTTCAAAGATTCTCAATTTGACTGTATTCAGAACTTTCGACTGGGTGAAACAATTTAGATGATTTTTTTTAATTCAAAGCAGGCACCAGGCCTTCCAATTAACCCCATTAAAGTTTTGTCTAATTCTGACAATTTAAAGACTGTTTATTTTTTTTTATTTTTAACATTATTTCATTTTTAGATACTACAGTCGTGCTTTAATAAAATCAATGTCCAGCTGAAATTTAACACCGACATTTTTACCCATACCAATACTTTTTAGTCTACAGCTATCAGCTGTCGAATGACAATCAAATGCCAAAATTGAGTTTTACCTCGCCCACCTATTACTGGCACATGCTAAAATTTGTTACACGTGTATCCTACCCTACGCAACAGTTACTGCAATGATGAAGAGTTTTTGGCTATGTTTAGATAACATGGAAAACATAAAATGAATAATTTAGTTATCCTTTACTGTGGTTAGAAATTTTGTGAAAAAGTTCGTTATAATTCAAAATTTTTTTATCTCTAACTTAATAAAGTAATTGCCGCGTCTATCTTTCTATCTGTCTTGTCTAATTCAAAAACGACCAATGTTTGGGGACCTACCATGGGGACATACTATAGGGATTGTAATACTGTGCCATGCAACGTGCCATGGTTCTCGAGGGTTATTTATTTATTTATTTATTTAACTCTTTAATAGTTGTACAGATAGGAAACCTTAGAACTACTTACAGACAACAACAACTATTTTGGCGGCCTTATCATTTTTTGCATACGCTGAGTACGTAAAAAATACTTATAAAATTCCAGACGCAGTTTTTTTTCAAATAGATGAATTCTTAAAACTCTATGTGTACACCCCTAACAAGCTACCCGCCCAACTATGATACCAGCACGTGACCTATCGTTTAAGATTATGTTTTCATAGACAAAATGCTCACATTAGCGAAGCGGTATATGCCGGCTGCGCGAAGCTAGAGAAGAAAACATGGATTTTCAGGAAAAAATTAGCAAAAAATTTTTGATGTTATTTTGTTGTTTAAGTATTTTTTACGTGATCAGTGTATGCAAAACTACAAGTCCCTTCGCGCTTAGTATACCAATAGTGGGACACCCTGTATATAAATCTCGTGTCACAATGTTTGTCCTCAATGGACTCCTAAACCACTTAACCGATTATAATAAAATTCGCACACCATGTGCAGTTCGATCCAACTTGAGAGATAGGATAGGTTTTATCCCGGAAATCCCACGGGAAAGGGAACTATGCGGGGTTTTCTCTGAAAACGCGGGCGAAGCTGCGGGCGGAAAGCTAGTTTATAATGAAATATTACATAAAGTAATGTTTTAATGAACCTGTTCTGAATTATTGCACACTAATTTTCATCTGACTTCAAAAATAACTGTATTTCTTTTTTTGGTCTGTTCGTCTAGGTCTTAAAGTATTTATACTAACTACTGTATAATAAGTATATACTCTAAGGTCTGGGTGAACTGATTTTAATAAATCTTTTTTTATTTGAAAGCTTTTGCGTCCCGTGTGATCCCATTTTCAATTTGTTCTAGTGCAGACAAATTGATTGAGATTTCGTTTTTTTGTTAAAAATAATATGTATTTCCTTATTTCAAATAAAGAGTTATGACTGATTTAAATTGGTTTTTTGTGAAACTCACGTGATTTGTGCTGTGAGATCAGCTATAAAACATATGGGAAGTGCTTATAATAACTTAGAGGAAGTATCCTGTATCTTTGAAACAAGTTAGAAAATAAAAGGAATATGGATGTTTAAGCACTATCTAGTAACAATCGGTAGGTTAGTTCAACGTCATTTCATTTTATAATATGAGAAGCCTGAAACTGAAACCTTGAAATTCATGGAAATGCACCTACCTACTATACATGAAACAAGGCTTCAATTCAATTTAGCATCTCACAAAAGAGATTTTTGGATACGACCGTCGCATGTTTTAATTCCATCTTCGACTTCCATCAAATAATACCTGAGTAATAATATGTCCAAAGAGATACGAATAATGAAAATGTAAGCTTACAAAGGCAATACACATACAGTTACTGAGCTGTGAGAAACAAAGCTTTACCTTACTTTTTTAATTTTTATAGACAAGGGATCTGTACAGAAAGTGTATTGGGTTTTCACATACGCTGTATTTTGTTGATTCATTATCAAGCTAGCTCCGGTAGAAGTTGTTCTGCTCTATTGCCCCTTCTTCGTGCTATATACGTATAATATATACCAAGCATTTTTTTGTTTACAGTATACTACAATATGGGAAACGTCATACTTAAAATTAACCAAACCGACTTAAAATTTCCAGAACTAAACCAAATTTGAATGAGACCACATGAGAGGCACCATCTTTCAAACAAATAAAAAAATCTCTTCGTTTTGTCTATGTAAATAGAGTCGAATAGAAATCTTTTTAGTTTCTAGTGTTTGATTTTACGCAAGTAACTATTATACATATAGAAATTAAAGATTTTTGCGTTGCACGCTCGCTGTAAAGTGTTCGAAAGGTCAGGAAAATAATATAATGAATAAATCGAATTAAAATCCGTTAAAATATCTTTAATTTATAGAAAACCTCTTTTTTATGAAGTCGGTGTAAAATAATGGATAAAATCAAGTGCAGTTAAATGGTAGAAAGCGTAGGTGTAAAAGAAATGTATTTATATATTAATAGATTATTATCAATAATCAATAATATAACATTATAAATGCGAAAGTTTGTGAGGATGTGTGTGTGTTTGTTACTCTTTCACGCAAATACTACTGAACCGATTACAATGAAATTTAGCACACGTATAAAGGATAACTTGGATTAACACATAGGATAGGTTTTGTCCCGGAAATCCCACGGGAACGGGAACTATGCGGGTTTTTCTTTGAAAACGCGGGCGAAGCCGCGGGCGGAAAGCTTGTTATCAATGAAACCGATATTTCTGGGAAATAAAATACAATGTAGTTTCCAATAAGTCTTTAATGAGCTTATTTACGATCTTGCGAGGGAATTGTTGTGAAATACATATTATAAAATTGTTTTTACATTGCATTTTATTATAAGATGTAAAACTTTATTGAAGTTTAATCCAATTATGGAAAATACTATATCAAGGTTCGAAACCTACGCAATTTTATATTTATTAATTAGTTTTGCAATATAATGAAGGTTTAATAAGTAGAGGGATGAATTAGTAAATGAAAAATTGCAGTAAATGTTACGAAAAAAAATATTTACTTACTAAAAGGACTATTAACTGCTAGTTGAGTTTTTTTTAAAGAAACAATACAAATATACAATACTAGCTTTCCGCCCGCGGCTTCGCCCGCGTTTTGAAAGAAAAACCCGCATAGTTCCCGTTCCCGTGGAATTTCCGGGATGAAACCTATCCTATGTGTTACTCCAAGTTACCCTCTATATGTGTGCTAAATTTCATTGTAATCGGTTCAGTAGTATTTGCGTGAAAGAGTAACAAACACACACACACACACACATCCTCACAAACTTTCGCATTTATAATATTAAGTAGTAGGTAGGATTATAATAATATCAGTATAATACAAAAATTGAGAAAACATTGTTGTTTTATGAATAACGTTAAAATAGCAGAGATAATTGAAAAATATGCAGGGATTTTTGTTTTACGGTATATCAGATTTCACGTAGCGTCCGGGGGCATTAAATTTAATTCTATAAACTTTATCTACGTTATATTTTTGTTTATGAAATCCATTTTTTCTTACTTAAGTCCGCTGTGAGGTTATTATCGAATTTGTAAAAAACATGTTGGTGCTTTTTCAGTTGAGTAGGTTATTCCTTATCAGTGGTGTATTACTGTTGCCTTATTAATTTCACGAAACATAAAAAAATAAGTTTGAAGAATTCAGAAATACATGTATATAATAGGTGCCTCATAGCTTGTGATTTATTGTAAAGATTAAAAATAGGACTTGGGTAAAAATTAAAATATAATAATAGAAAACACCAAAATAATATATTTAACTTATTTACATAAACTGCAGGCATTTCTGTTGCTAACCATACCTGTCTACATCATATTCATATAGACTTTGCCTTTATTTTGCCTAGTTGCTTGATGCCTATAGATAATAATTATTATGCTTTCACAATTACTGCAGTCTGCAGAATATTATAATATTATATAGTACAAAATCGGCCAGTGTTTAATAGCCTAAAACGGGAGCCCAGGTATTCATCCCATTTACTTTGGAATTATTAATTTGATCTGTGCCTATTTTTAATAAATATATAAGCCAATTTTTTAGACATTTTATTAATTCGACTGGCTTTTCATTTATTTAATTTATATTTTTGTTACTTGTTAGAACAACGCTACAGTTTTTTGTAGTTATTAAAAATAAACACATCCTATTATTATTCTAAGTTCCCTCATAAGAGACCCGTGTCCCAGCAGTGGGAACGTATATGGGCTGATGATGATGATGAGTATTCTAAGTTACATTGTAATGATTTTGCGATCTTATTAAAAGTCAAGAGGTATGTTAGTTAAAGTCTCTCATGATATTATAGAACAGTACAAGATATGTAATTTGTACAGGTTCTTCAAAAATTAAGATATTTTTCTCAGCTTTCGCGATTCTTATTTCATAAGCGCGAGTTACAAAAAAATTAACGCAATCTTGTTCGATCAATGTCAATTATTTTCAGTCCTCTTTGATATTATTTTCTGGAACTGCACGTGAAGATTCTGTACAGATTTCATAATAATTGCAATAAAATTATATTTAATTCATATGAATAAACAGACGGTCATTAAAGCTTATTTAGATTTTCCTTTTACGTGGTTTACGAGGACTCAGCGCCAACTATATGGACCTAGTGTAAATTATTTTGTTAGGTTAAGGGTGGGAAAAACATTGTTTTCTTTACTTGTAATATATATTTTTTCAACGTTACATTCAAAACACAAAAAACTAGAGCGTTTTTGTTTTTTAATAAAGACTTTAAAATAAGCTATAAGTAATAAGTAATTAAAATTACTTAGTTCTTAGGCATACTTAGAAAAGTTTTGTAATTTAAATTAAGATCAACAATAAAGGCTTTTTATTTTATTTTTTATTTAAAATAAGCTATAATTATTGCACTGTAGAAGAAAATTCATTATTCATAGATCATTAATTATGGAGAGTCCAGCAATTGACAACAAAAGGCGGAATTATAAATTCCTGGTACAATTACGACGTAATTTAAAAGTATTCTTTTCGCAGTATATCTCTAAGAGGAATCTATAATACCATTTTATTGCTGGAATTTTCTCGGCAGTTTATTAGGCAGCCATTTTGTAATTGTTACATGGATAATATGTGAATGTGTAGATAGATACATTTATTTTGGTGATTAGGGTTGCTAAACTTTATTTAATAAGGAATTATTGTCATAGGAGGCCCTTGTCCCAGTAGTGGGATCGTATATTATGGTCTCATGATAATGATGATGATGAATGGCGGAATGGCGCGAAAGGATGCGGGTTCGAGTCCCGCCTCGTGATCGAATTTTTTCTATTCTTTATAAATTTATATTTATAAAGCATTTGAATGCCATAAAATAATAAATATAAATTTCAACAAAAAAGGTCGTGCTCCATCGTTACAATATTGTATTCACTGAAAAGTGTTTCATATTGGTTGAGATGGTTGTTAATCATCCCAATAGATGGCGCGCGGTGTGTCCCTAATGCCCGATTTCACCAGTAACCCCTAAACAGTCTCCTAAGTAAGGGTTCCTTATTTTAAGGGACCCTTCAAATCACTACCTAACCTAAATTCTGTTTCACCATCATAAGGGTCACCTAAATAAGAGACCCCTAGTTAAGTGACGTTTAGTGTGGGGATGCTACGCAATGTTAGTCGAAAAGTGTATCGACTATAGGATTCTATTGATATTTAGTTGAAAAATCACTTAATTTCACTTAGTTTATGTGTAAATATTGAGTTTGTTACCTTAAAAATATATAAAACCATAAAAAAAACACAACTTTTTATATTTTGTCTAAAATC
>CAJQZM010039343.1:31635-69083 GCA_907164665.1 Colias nastes | reverse complement strand
AAACAACATACCAAAAATTCAGAACTACATCGTGCTTTGCGAATTTAGGGTTTTTTTGTGTCGATTTCTACTGGCCTATCAAGGAAAACACACAAAGTATGAAAATATGAAAACTCTACATTCAAAATATTCCTATAGTGCAATATATTATGGCTTTCTTCTTTCTTCCCATAAATTTATTGCTATTATATTAATTTGTTTCTTTTTCTTTACAGGTCACCTTCGAGTGACTGGTAAGTTCTTCAACGATCCTCCTTGAAAAGCAGTGTACCTACAGAAACTTTGTCTATGACGTTTGCTGATGTGGGAACCATTTTGGCATTCCATCGATACATTTGTATTTTCATAATTATAGTGTTACATTTGTATTGATCCTAACTATTAGATTTTTTGCTTTACTGTATTTTTGTTTTGGTGCCAAATAAATGAATGTCTACCAACCGTCTAACAGCCGATTTCTTAGTGGAGTATTTGACGTTATTAAATATTTTCTTGTAACTGACATAAGCTTTCCAAAATCAATTCACAATACAGAAATCGGTTGTTTGTATATCAACAGTTACTGAATGGTATGGTTTGAGACATTCTTATTGCGTTATTATGTCAATTCAATTCAGAAACCGGCCGTAAGTCTAATTAATTTACAAATGCCTACCTCTCTTTTAATTTGCTCCTCTTCGGCCCCAATCGCCCGCTGGTGAAGCAGTTCTATGTCCAGAATGCGGACCTCTTCAGCCTCCCTTGCTTGAGACACTTTTTCCTAGAATAAACGGGATCTTTACTATCCTGCTCGTATTTGTATAAAACATGCTTGCTTTGTAACTCCTGAGCTTGTGACACTTTTTTGAAGCGCGAGCACGAAAGCTATTAACAAAGTACATATTTTTTTATGTCAGAGCAAGCAAAGGGGCAGGTGTGCCACCTGATGTTAAGTGGTCACCACCGCCCATAAACACTTGTAACACTAGAATTGTTACAGGTGCTTTGCCGGCCTTTTATGGACAAATAAGCTGTTTTCTTGAAGGCCCCAATGTCGTAGTTGTTCGGGAACACCGCAGGTGGCAAATCGTTCCAAAGTTTCACCGTACGCGGAAAGAAGTTGCGGGTACAAAAAGTATTAGTATCGTCACCGACGTCATTAATAGGTACATTTAAAAATTGTTACTTTAAACACGGCATTATATTATTGTATATTATAATTCAAATGCAAATGTTCTGGTTGACAATACGAATACTTTAACATTAACATAGTTTTCGTGCTCGCACCTCTGAATAAATGTATAGAATGTATATTTTATTACCCTGTTCGTATTTTTATAAAAAAACAGTAGGTAATTAAGCTTGACACTTCTCCAATCTTGTTATACTTGGAACTGAAAAATTGGATAAACCGGAATCCTGAAGCACATTAGCGCCAGCAAGAGTGCACTCACGTGTTTCAGGTTAAAGAGCTTACGTCATGTTAATAGTATAATCTAGCTGTGAAATCTAATTTTGATCTTACTTCTTGGACTCGAACTAACTAAACTTGCAGATTGCTATAGTAGGTACCGTAATGCGTAGTAGTTACTAGATGGATTAGCTGACAATAAGTACAGCCATAATGCGTAATAGGTAACAGTGTGGTAGAGTTGGTACAGTTTTTACGTGAGGAAATTCTACATGAATACTCTGTTACGTCGTCGGGGGCAGAAGGGCGGTTATGTCGGTTCGAAAAATTGGCTGTTATAGGAATAAAATTATCACTTTCTAAAGTGAAGGACTGCACCTCGAAACGTTGCTTCTTCTCTGTTGCTTTAAGAACTTGCGAAAGTTATAAACATTAAATAGAATTGGTATAAATGTATGAAGCGTAATTAATATTCGAAGAAGGAAGTGAGATGTACCTGGCTAGAGATAAAATAAGCTAAAAGGATCATAAGCTCATAACATTATGGTATACCCTTATTATGGCTGCTACTACAAAAACTATTTTATTACTCAAGTAGGAATATTTCCGAGATTTTATTGATTGCTAAAAAGCTTAACGTTATTGATTCCTTTAACATCTGTTGAAGAATTTAATGTTTATGAAAGTATGTAAAATATGACGATACTAGACGTGCTTTTGAAACAGAAAAACAGACAGAAAAGAAGAAAAACTCAATAAAATCCTGTTCTCAGACTAATTAATCTAATGGAACAATACGTTGACAGATATAATAACACAAAGATTACTTTTTGCCTGCATCCTGGAAAGACAAAAACAAATGTTCACGTATGTGGATACGATTTTGCGAAATATTTTTTTCAGTGAAATTAAGAATGCTTTAATACTTTGAAAATCAGAAAGGTACATTATGAATCAGACCTTTGATGCACAATTTCATCATATTTGATTCAATTGGTTCAATTTAAAATTTTCATTAATGTTTTAGCAGCTACAAGTTACAATTAATAAAGGTGTTATATTTTAAGCTCTGTTTCAAAAAAAATTGAGTAATTTAAACTAAAAGCTAGTGAAATTGTAGGTAAGGAACCGAAAATCAATTGCAATTTTACTGAAAGATAATAATTGCTACTAAATCAAAAGGCACGTGTTTTCTTATTATTTTTCATGAATATCGATAGTAAGAATGCCGTACAAAAATATATTATGATCGAAATATACACCTTCAACCTTCCTCTACCTGTGCTTTTAAATTCTAATCTGTATTTAGTTGGACAACTTAGGTACAAATGATGACGTAGTACTGATTAGTGAATTGTCTTTGTCTTTTTAAACCGGACTTTTGGTGATTCAATTCTGAACCCTACCCAAACCTTACCTAATTTTTGACACGAGCATGTAGTCTATTAGTTGTCTATTACCTTACAATTAAAAAATGAATAATTAATAATTAAGAAAAAATAGTGTGTTGATTATCAATCCGAGTAGATCGTTTTAAAATAACGAAATAGATTTCAGACAACTCCTACATGGTAGCACAATATCTACATTGAAATATCCTGTTACCATGACATGTTATTACAATTCCATAGAATACATTGCAGGAAACATCCTGCTTCTAAACATAGAATCGAAGCTATATTAATAATATGTTTGTTGTATGTAATTTATTATTTCGACCGAGGTCTTAGCATATATATAGGACGACGCGACTAAACCTATGACAAATTTACTAAAAACTAGGAAACCTGGGGAACTCCGTTTCGCCACCCGAGACTCCTTTTCTTTGCTATAAACCTCACGGAGCCCAAGACCTTTCCAACGAATGCAAAACCGTGGAAATCGGTTCGTGCGTTCTGGAGTTATGGCGTCAGGAAGGAAATCCCGACTTATTTTTATATAGTAGAAGAAGATAATAAGAATATCGCCTACACTATTTAACACTCAAAGACCTATAAGTATTGAGCGAAAATATTATCACAACTAGTTGTGGTGAAGGATTTACGTAACAAAAAAATCTTTATTTAATTGTTATTTTTTTTAGTAAACTAAAAGAACTCTTGATAAAATTATAACATTACCAAAACACTCTTTAATTAATTTAAACAAAGCCATCGACCGCTAGTAGCGTATCTAGGGTTATAAAATATTTGTTGTTAATTTTTGCGTTTATATGTTAACATCAAATAAAAAGCTTGTTAAGAGGAGGCTCCCTAAATTTTATGTGAATTTGCATTAATATTCTGAAACAGTCACACATACAATCAAAATGGAACTTTAGTATAATATGATTTATTGTGTCTTTTTCTTTCCATGTACAAGACAGTTACGTAATTGTAACATTTTCGCTCGATTCATTTTTTATTTAAAAATTATGCCTTTTTTAAGGATTATTACATTTTTTTAAAGATTTACTTGGATTTTATGTCTAAAATAAATGTTAACAGTAAGAAAATATAGTTTACTATCCAATCCCAAGATATTTTTTCTCTAGATCAATTATTACTTTAGTTATAAACGAAATAAGAATTGAGACTTACGAGATTTAGTTTCGAGCTCGAACGCGATCAAAGAGCGCACGCGTTATGCAACTTTATTACGGCTGTGTTAGCGTCTAGCACCGTAGCGGTCTAACCGGTCTCTCAGTGCCAGAAATTATGTTAGGGAGCCTCCTCTTAATATTGTTAATGCCATTATTGAATCTAATAAAATTTCGAACAATAGCTTTTCCATGTTTATCGGTAAATCTGTATAGCCAGTAATTATAAAAAGCTTTGTTAATAAATAAATTCATACAATTCGGTGATATAGCTAAAATTTATATTGTTTTCAGTTTTGATTTTTTTGGAAATAATAAACTCGAAAATTATATTTTTTAATTATTTGCATATAACCCCAGTATTATTTAAGTTTTTTGAAGACAAGAAATTGTTTTCAAAAAGTTTAACAAAGTAATTATACTTAAGACGATATTTATCAAGTTCAAAAAGATCAGATGCTAAATAGATTGTGCATTTTTGTACAATAGATGTTTTGAACGAATGAATGAAATGAATCTTTGTGCAATTCAGTGTATCAGTAGTACTGAAATCTTAGGGTACTATACGAAGTTGCTTTGCAAATGAAAATATATAAAAGTGTTTTATGAAACAACGCAAGCAACGCAATCTTTGTGAAGAAGGTGTAAGTAAATAAGTATTCTGATAAACAAAAATATATGAATTTAATTATTTTGAGCCACGTGTATATTGTGAGAAAAAATATCGAATACCAGCATTTACGCTTTCGCAAATAAAGAGTGTCCGAGTGTCGGGTTAATTAAATCGTATTCCCGTTACGTGTATTGTATTTGAAGCTTTGTGACATCCGCGTTGGCTTTTTAATATAGTGTACCGAATACGGTATTGTTTATACAAAGTCATAGTCAAAGTCTCCGAAAACTTAAACTTTTATGTGATTAAAGGGTAAGAAATAATCAAATTATTTAATCACAATAACTAGTAGAGAAATGTTTTTTTTTGTACCTAACGTTTCATGTGGTTTGGAACGTCATATATTATAAACGTATTTGTGCAATTATTAACCTAGAATTTAATATTTTATCATAATATAGCTCTACCATGTCGTTTATGTTACGTTTCAAAACTGAAAACAGACATTCCGCGAAAAAATGACGCACAAAGCATTTTTGTATTTATATGAAAACCTCTACATTATTTTATTTATTAACTATCTGTTATTTCTGTGAAATCGTCAATGAGTTGTGTGTTTTCTTGAAAGTTATAATAAATTGCATATATAATATAATATTCACAATAACTACACCGGGTTGTGTTCTGTTCTGTGTGTCTTTTTTCGCTGAATATGCTTTTTCGATATAGCCGTAACATTTTATAAACACTCAAAAGATAACAAGGGTTACTAGAATAATAGAATTATTAGTATTTGGGTAAATTAAGTAACAAAAAAAGAATGTAAACAACAAAAATCATTTTCTGTTACATGTTACATTTTTGTAAAAATATGTAAACCAAAACTGAAATACACTAGTGGCTCTTATTTTCTTATGAGTATTTAGTGCAAAATAGCTGTTACTTTTCCCGTTTTACTAGTTTTTACTAACAAAATTTTGTTATAATGTGCAGTAAACTTAGTACTTTATATATGTTGAAAGGTAGAGCAGAAAGATATATGCATGTTTATATTTATCTGCTCTATACATATTATTATAATAATTTTATTTGAATTTTAATAGTGTATTATAATAATATTAATAAATACCTTCTGCATTTGTCGCTCATGTTCAATTTTCTGTTGCTCCAGATCTTCTTCACTGATGGGGGGTGTTTCATCGCCACCGCCCGTAAGTTTCGAACCTGTAATATATTTATTTTAATATAAGGTTTTTGTTATAATGCCAAGTTTCATCAATTGTACGTAACACATCGCCTGTAAGAGAACTTTTTTTAAACTGGTACGTACGTTAAATGGTACGTTAAAACCCACGAAAAGTCTTCAGCTTTCTATGGTAGAGCAAGACATTATATTTTTAGCACAAGAATCGAACCCAGGAAGCCTTGATTTACGGCTGTGCAAAAGTGGCGATCACCTTCCTCGTTATTTAAGGTGAATAATATTATCTTGTATAATTTTATAACGCTAGTAATTAAAATGTAATGCTCAATTTAAAACCATTAAAGGGCCTATATCTGCACCTTAATAAATATGTTTGATACCAATCTCAAATCTTTATCATACAGGGATTATGCATTTGCCTCCACACTCCACATGCGAAACAGCAAAGCTTACCTGTACAAATATATATTATATAGGCACCAATAGGTCATTTCAATTTGCCTGAAGTGCTTTGACCAAACGGGTTTTTTTATTTCGAAAACACTATTTTAGTAAAGCCCCAGGGCACATTGCAAACGATTTGTTGACTTTGAAACTGTCAAATACAAAGGCAATCAAATATTTACAAAAACCTCGATATAAATTTTTACATAAAAATCATGGAAAGGTGGAAACAGTTTTGTATTTTGTACTGATATTGAAACACTTTGTAGAGGGAAATATTATTAATGGCAACTGGCAACTATTAAAATTGACTCAATTAAAAGGGAGCTATTACAATTAATTTTTAATTAAAACATGAAAGTGAGAAAGTGTTTTACAATAGTATTTTCTAACTTTAAATTCAGTTAATAACTTCACTTTTGACATTTATTACAACGATACCTTTCATAATGATGTATTTTATATTAAACTTTCATAAGTTTAGGGCTGATTTTTCAATCCTTGGTTAATACTTATTCGTCGAATAACGTACTAAACTACCATTTCAAAAATGTATTCTTTGGCCGTATTTGACAGTTTACGTATTATCGTGTAATACTTTATTGGGCGGATAAGTTTTAACTATGGATTGAAAAATCGGCCCTTAAAGAAGATTTTGACTTTCGCTACGCCTAAGATCTTTGCGCAATTAACCACTTATGTTTCTAGTTATTCCTACAAACCCAGAATAACGCGAACGTGCTATATAATCCCAAAACCATTTCTGTTTAAATCTCTATTTTGAATCCAAATGTAGATCTAAAATGCGTATAAAACTAGAGTAGCTTTTGTTATTAATAATTCACATTCATTAGCTAGCTAATTAGTAAGCCATAGTAATCCCCGTATTACATATTCCATTAATATTATATAGATGCATACATAATAAATAAAAAAATGGCTAATGTTAAATGTTAAATGTTTTATTTATTTTATAGAGAAAATAATAGTAAAAGTGCCTTAATATATTCCGATCTTAATATATTGCCGATCTCCTATTTGATAAATGTATTGAGAGATTTTATTTACGTCACGTGTTCAATTTTCAATGTTATAGCAGTACAGACACATCTGTGATTTTATATATTTATAGGACTTCCTGGTTCTTACACTGGATATTGGCACAGTCCCTCTAGTGGAGCCATTTATCTATAGAGAAGAAGCAGTAGTAGATATAATATTATTATACACTCAAAAACAGCTTCTATAGAACTCCTTTGACAGAGTACGGGGCAGCTTTAGCAGTGTTAGGAATACGGAGAGAAATATCACAGGAAATATGCCGTCTTTCATACACTTGTCCATCCGAAACGATAGATTTAGGAATGAGGTACCCGGTCAATAAAAAAACGTAATAAATTAAGACTTGTTTAGCCACATTAATATGAAAAAATAGTTCTGCTTTCACGTGAAACTAATGCGGACAAACACACATTCCATTAGTAATTCATTATTTCGAGGCAGGTCATTTATCATAAAATACCTGCTTAGAGTTAACAATAGTTTATTAAAAGCACGACAGTATATGCAGTTATACATTATACTATAACAGCTAACGTAAAAACATTCAAATAATTTTAATTAAGGAACTATATTGAACTATAAATAAAACTGAAACACGTGTAAATATGTTTATTAATATTGAAATCAATTACCATTAAGGTGTAAATTATTATCCAATGCACATGGTAAACATTTAGTCTTAATTCAAACAAACTTAATATTTGTGTAATAAACATGAATGTTTAATTTATTTAATACGTTTTACTATTTTAATATAGGTAATAGGTTAATTACAGGGTATTGATATGTTGGTAAATTTTTTAACAAAGAAGTTTTTATGCTATAATGTTGCTATAATGTTTAAAAAAAAAAAACTCAAAACTCAAACATTTATTTATTCAATTAGACTTCTTCGAGAAGCACTTTTGAAAAGTCATATTTTTACATATTTTTAACATTTACCACCGATTCGGAAAGCAGTATCTATGGAGAAGAACCGGCAAGAAACTCCATAGTTGCTCTTTTTAATCATGTTAGTATTACAATTTAATTTTACAAAATATGTAACTGTATATTATCATAATATGCCAAAGAACTGTCCTGTGGTTTTTACGAGACAACCCTCCATGGGTTTTTATCTTCCATATATTCCTTAATGCTGTAATAGGCTCTCTGAACTAATACGTTTTTTACATAATTTTTTAATTTAGCATAATTTTACATCTTTTTCATTAATCCATATTACACTACAAACATCAAACAACACCGTACGAAACTTATGAATGCTAGCAAACTAAACCAATAGGTATATTATGTACAAACATACCTTTTTTTTAAAGTGGGGAAATCTTCCAAAGATACCCACGGCCCCCGGGGAAGAAGCCGTGGGTTATGTCGGATTCTTACCGACTAAAACCCCACTGTGTTCCGTCGAACCGCTTTAATGATGGGGTCGCGGGTATTGGTTGGAATTCTTCCGCGACATGTACCAACATACCTGATATTTTGCTATTTGAGCATACTTGATACTGGTATTTAAATAAGAAATATCATTTAAATTTTAAAGCGTACCTAATAATTAAAACTATATTCATACAAAACGTGAAATTTTATTATGTAGGTAGAGTTGTTCAAAATAATTTAATTTCATATTGTATCAATAATCAACATTCGAATCGTCTAATTGATTTATGTAATTTTTATGATTTAGTTGATATCACTACATAGTATAAAACAAAGTCGCTTTCTCTGTCCCTATGTCCCTTTGTATGCTTAAATCTTTAAAACTACGCAACGGATTTTGATGCGGTTTTTTTTAATAGATAGAGTGATTCAAGAGGAAGGTGTATAATTGGTAGGTATATAATTTATTAGGTTTTAGACAAAGCGGGCGAAGCCGCGGGCGGTAAGCTAGTACTATATAATATTTTGTGACATCAAGGTTGATTATAAAAACACAACGTGAAAAATGTATAAATCATCATTAACGCCATAGAGTTTTTTTATGTGGGCTAAAGAATTTATAAGTAATATCCAGATATCCATACTAATATTATAAATGCGAAAGTAGCTCTGTCTGTCTGTCTGTTACTCAATCACGCCTTAACTACTGAACCAATTTGCATGAAATTTGGTATAGAGATATTTTGATACCCGAGAAAGGACATAGGCTACTTTTTACCTCGGGAAATAGGATAGGTTTTATCCTGGAAATCCCACGGGAACGGGAACTATGCGGGTTTTTCTTTGACTGCGCGGGTGAAGCTGCGAGTGGAAAGCTAGTATTTAATATGTCCCAGAGAAAAATCATTAATTGTCACTATAAATTGTATGAAATTCATCGAATGATAGACTAAGATATACCTATCATAACTATTTTTTCATAAGAAATAGCCATCTGTTGCTCTATGTTGCCTATGTTTGTACATAAATGTGTGGATTTCAAAAATACAGTAAAAGACGATTGTTTCACATGAAATATTGAAAAGTCCTACTCACCAGTGGGGGGATGGTAGGAAATCCAAAATTGGTGAGCCAGCTTTCCGAATTAGTAGCAAACACCGTGACACCCACTGCCAAACTGAGACGGGCAAACAAATTTATTTTTATGGTATCTGAGTTAAGCGTGAACAGAATTGGCACGCTTCCAAACCTTGTTATTACAAAATTTCAGTTTGCGCAGGCGCAGTTGCAGATTATGAACTAGGTATGTGTTTAGTACCTAATGGTTTAGTATGTGTTCAAATATCTACGGGGACAATATTAAGTATTATAGAATCACAGGTAGAATTCGAATGTTTAGGTAATTAGGTATTGATTTGAAAGAGTTTGTATATTTTTATATTTAAATAAATATAGTCTTGCTATAAAGTATAACACATATAATATGTACAACAAATTTAAGCACTGATTGTAATAAATTAATAAAATATTGAACCTGGGTCTTTAATAGTAACTCCAGTTGAGTACATATTTTTAATAACTCGTAGAACAAGATAAAAAAATTCTCGTAAACGCTTCTTTCACTACAAGAGAAATGCTCTTTGAGCAAGCAGTTTTCATGTGAAAACTGCTTTAGAAGTTTTTAGTATGGTTTTTATATTGCTTTCGTAACATATCTCTATTTACGTTACATTTTAATGTCAATAGAAATACATATATTACGAAAGATGTATATGAGATCATCTAGCTCTATTACATTCCACCGTAATAATCCTACTAATATTATAAATGCAAGAGTTTTTATGTTTGTTTGTTACTCCTTCGCGCAAAAACCCGGGAATCCCACGCGAACGGGAACTATGCGAGTTTTTTTTTTGACTACGCGGGCGAAGCCGCTGGCGGAAAGCTAGTACTTATGAAAGTTTGTACCATGAAAATTAATCTTTTGCACGCAGGCGAAGCTGCGGACAACAGCTAGTCCTAAATAAATACCAATTTATAACATAAATCGGGAATTGATACAAATAACTACGATTCGAATTAAGCTGGCGATATCTGAGTGGAAGGATTTAATTAAATCGCAATAATATTCGAAATCTCGCGTTTCAAATGCTCTTGAAAATGGCAAAATTATTACTACTGTATTGTATTTTGTAGAATATAGACTAGAGTAGATATTTTTGAAACAAAATAAAATCGCAGTCGGATGAAACCCATTAGAAAAGGAGGGGAATATGATGAAAATAAAAGGAAAAATAAATTACGGTCAATCCGAGTTCGGGAAGTGGGAGGGGGGAGCTTTTAAGAGAAAAAAATGGTTTCTCTCGATTTCCGACAAAACTACAAGTCCTACGGAAAAAAGTTCAATGGCAAAGTTGTAGGTAATAAAAATTTCTACAACTTTTGTATTCACAATTTTTTCACATAACCTCAAAATTTAGGTGAAAAATTCAAAAAACCAAGTTTTTGGTCTTTTATTTTTATCTACTTCAAAATTTATTTTTTTTCTACGAAATTTGGTGGAAACTTACTTTATTATGTCCCAAATACACTGTAATTTATTTGATTGAAAATATTTATTTTTTCGCCTTATTTTGAATTAATACCAAAAAAACAACCTAATTTTCAATCGAAAAGTCACCCGTCAAAATATGAGCTTTTTTCAAAAACTTGGGGAGCCTTTTGTTCATTGAAATCTCTACTTTCATATGGTGTAAAAAAAATAAACATTACCATAGTAAATGTTCTCAGGAAACGCATACAAACAGTGTGATAATGAGCTTTTACTAAATCAGGCACACTTCTCGAACGACCTGAAATGTTTTTATCGACATCATTTTGCTTTTGAATATGCTGTAAAATATTAGTTGTATCGTAACTTACAACAGATGATTTTTTTTCTTTTGAAATATTACCGAAAAGCCGATACAAGAGAAAATATAGTGAAGAAAATAGAGTTCGAGAAGTGTGCCTGATTTAGTAAAAGCTCAACATCACACTGTTTGTATGCGTTTCCTGAGAACATTTACTATGGTAATGTTTATTTTTTTTACACCATATGAAAGTAGAGATTTCAATGAACAAAAGGCTCCCCAAGTTTTTGAAAAAAGCTGATATTTTGACGGGTGACTTTTCGATTGAAAATTAGGTTGTTTTTTTGGTATTAATTCAAAATAAGGCGAAAAAATAAATATTTTCAATCAAATAAATTACAGTGTATTTGGGACATAATAAAGTAAGTTTCCACCAAATTTCGTAGAAAATAAATAAATTTTGAAGTAGATAAAGTTGTAGAAATTTTTATTACCTACAACTTTGCCATTGAACTTTTTTCCGTAGGACTTGTAGTTTTGTCGGAAATCGAGAGAAACCATTTTTTTCTCTTAAAAGCTCCCCCCTCCCACTTCCCGAACTCGGATTGACCGTAATTTATTTTTCCTTTTATTTTCATCATATTCCCCTCCTTTTCTAATGGGTTTCATCCGACTGCAATTTTTTTTATCTTTTTATTATTTTTAAAGGCTTCTACCCCAGTCTAAATAGAGATTATTGTCGATTCAAGTGACCTTTCATTTGAGTCCAGCCTGTAAATACGTTTCGTTGTCATACTAATATTATTAATGCGAAAGTTTGTGAGGATGTGTGTGTGTGTGTGTGTGTGTGTGTGTGTGTTTGATACTCTTTCATGTAAATACTAGTGAACCGATTACAATGAAATTTAGCACACATATAGAGAGTAACTTGGATTAACACATATGATAGGTTTTATCCCGGAAACCCCACGGGAACGGGAACTATGCGGGTTTTTATTTGAAAACGTGGGCGAAGCCGCGGGCGGAAAGCTAGTTACTCATAAATGTTTATTATTCTTTATAATAGAGATGGAATAAATTCAATAGCTAATCGATTGATTTCAATTCAATCGCAATTAAATACTTGAATATGCATATGAATACTCCAATCAATCACCAATCTGATGCTGAAGAGCATTAAATGTATGAGGCACCAGATTTCGTCAAAAAAAAAGTCGTATAGTACCCGGTCCCGTGGGATTTTCAGGATAAAAACTATGCAATATCCTTACTTATTTCATAACCTATCTTTGTATCAAAATTTTACCTATAAACAGAGGTTTAGTCCTGAATAAGAGACATACTGTCAAGCTGACAGAGTTACTTACGCATGTATAATTTTAATATCTATACGTTGGTATGCACTATGCAGGTATGAGGTAGTTATGTATTAAAGTTCCGATTCATTTGTTTTTTAAAAACCTTTATCAAAATATTGCATCACCTTATTTCAAACTACCTATCTCCACTCGATTCGATGAACCGAAAACTGTTGCGATACTAAAATAGTAAATACATGTTAACGGTACATTTTCCACGAATTTTCTCTGTGAAATTGCTTTGCAAGTAATTAAAATGTTTTAATAACTGAAAGCAATATACATACACGAACTAAAAAAAAATTGGAGTTGCTGTTTGTATCAATAAACGCTTTTTACTAAATGTAGGTGTAATAATGTAATTTATATATTATCTACCTAACAAGACCAATTTTTTTTTGTGTGTCTGTTTCCGGCTTATCTCTGGAATCGATTACCTATTTCGACTTTAACCGACCGTGTGTCTATTTCAGATGAATGAACAATAATTATTATAAAGTTAAATACTCCTACACAAATCACAATACTAAATAATGTATATCCAATATAATACCATGTAGAGCCTAGAAAGAAGAATAAAATAAAAATAAATGACGTCATTGGAATGAAGACTATAGCAGTAATAAATATGTCACCGTAAAACTGTAAAAATCGTTAGATTACAAATTACAATAATATACTTCGCAAGATTAGGTACACGTCATTACATCTGTTTACAATAATTTATGGTTATATTTCGGATAGAAAATTTTGCAGTAAAGCCTGAGTTAAATTATTTCGTGTTTACAATGATTGTAATATTAAGACCCTTAAACCTCCTCAAGTTAGTCCTGTACACACACTTTTGAATGCCTGAAGTTCCTTTAACGGTTTAACACATGGTAGGTTTCTGTTGCTTAACTAAGTTACGTATTACTAAATCAGATAGATCACAACAACGCAACAACTCACACCAAAACACTGATTAAATACAATCTGAATAAAAAAATATATTTAGTTATTATGGATCCTCATTTCATCAATGTTTTTTCCACCAACTATGTCCCAAATTTTATATCCTGCATTGTTGATCGAACCCAGGCCATTTGTAATGTAAAGCTCATTTTACATTTACTTACTAATAGGTATAGGTATATAAATTGCCCAGTTCCAACAAAAAAAAGTAAACATCACATTAGCCCTTCTTCTAAATTATTTACCCGGAGAGATCGATAAAATTGCTTACAGCTCAATTACAGCGCAAACAACTGTAACTGTATGAAATTGTAATATGTATTGATCAACAACATCTAAATTTACCGTCAGTAGTATTCAGTGACCTTTGCCTATTCGAGACTTTAAGCCTTGACGTGAGTCTAGCGGAAGCGGTAGCGGGGCGATTTTATCGGGTTATGAAAGTCTGGCGTTCATTCGTCATTTGGAGAAATCAGTCCTGTTTTTATTTCTTTTTTTTTATGTCAGAGCAAGCAAAGGGGCAGGGTGTGCCACCTGATGTTAAGTGGTCACCACCGCCCATTAACACTTGTAACACTAGAAGTGTTACAGGTGCTTTGCCGGACTTTTATGGACAAATAAGCTCTTTTCTTGAAGGCCCCAATGTCGTAGTTGTTCGGGAACACCGCAGGTGGCAAATCGTTCCAAAGTTTCACCGTACGCGGAAGAAAGGTGTTTATAGTTTTCTAATAATAAATGAATATCCTTATCGTCCAAGTTTCAACCTTGGTGAGAGTTTTTTTTTAATAAAAAACATTTTTAACGAAAAAAAATCACGTTTAATTAAAGACCATAAAATGGGCTTTACTCTTCCATTTACAATATCACAAAATTCTTCATAGATTTTTAGATATTTACCGAATACCAAATATCCCTAGCACAGATCACAGTGATCCCTAGACTTTGTTGATGTGTGTATAATAATGTTAATGTGATTGTCATAACATTATGTAGAGACTCAAAATCTAAGCTCAAAATACATTTATGCGAACAATGTATGTAAATAGGATCCTATGTGATTAAAATTATGTACCTATGGATAATAACACGATACAACACAAGTCGTAATAACACGATACAACAATAGGTAGGATCGCTTCAATACTATCGCTAAGCTTATCAACAAAGTCTCATGTTTATTTCCGTTGAGTCGTATAATATTGAAGTAAATATTAATAACATTGTCTAGCTTGCAGATTATTTCGAATCGGAATATTAAATGCCTTTAAATTTATATTCTTTCTTTGAAGGATTCCAGTTCAGATCGATTTCCTTATAAATAGGTTCCTTTTCCTAGACTTTGTTTCAATAAGCCGTTGTTTTCAAACAGATATTACATTTCATCCTCCGGCTATACAAACAGAATATAAAAATAAATCATAAAATCATACGTTTATCTTTCTTCTGAAGACTTAATAGAATTCACCGAGGTTATCTAGATTTTTCATAATAATACCGATCACATTACATCCTATTATTATAATTTATATAGAGATAAAGAAAAGAAATCCTACAACTCTCGAGGTTTCTGCAGAACTATGAACTTATATATAAGTTACTGGGTATACCCAGTACCCACGCTAATTATTATCTTGACCGCCTCCTTGGTACAGTGGTTGACGCTTGAGCGTAGAACCGAGGGGTCATGGGTTCGATTCCCGGTGGAGACGGAGAAAAAAAAATGTCTCGGTCTGGCAGGACACAGAAGGCTGATCACCTACTTGTCCCTAAAGAAAATCGATCAGTGAAACAGATATATAATGCATCTGCCCCTTACCCGACTTGGGGACACTAATTATCTTCAAATGATAGGAAATGCTCACCTTTGTTGTTTTCAAGTTCGGAACTTTTATTGTGAAATTCCATTAGTTTATGAATCCTTATGAGTGCCAATAGAAAGCTATTTCGGTAAAATGAATGAAAGGATTTTTAGCCGGGGAATATTAATTAAATCACGTATACAGACGTCCTACATTAATGTGCATTATGAGATTTATTGACTTATAAGGGGTTTATAACACCGTCATGTACTCAGCCTTTTTTAACGTTGGGAAATGTATAATAGGCCTAGATGTAAGCTCCTCCTAACCGTGACCAAATTATCTGCATTCGATACTCCTAACTCAATAATTTAAAAAGACCTACATTCGTTGGTTACAAATAATCCCCACTGTTATCAGATAACCTGGTTTTTAAGCCTAGCATGTAAAAATGAACGCCATTTCCTTTGGTTGTGGCATCACGCGTGAATTAATAGATCGATTTCAATTATTCTTCATTTGTATGAAGACATCGTTTGTTTGCCGAAATAATACAATTTGCGTGCGACATAGACAAACCAATTAACTAAATTATGATATTAATATTAATATCCACTTACGGCTTACCGTACGGATTATCTGATAACTCCGTTGAAAAAACATGTTAATTATAATTGAGAGATATTAATTTTGTCAGTATAGATTTTATACTTTACTAGCGGTCCGCCCCGGCTTCGCCCGTGGTACATATTTACGTTTTCTTTACATAAGAACCATCCACGTACTTCAAGGAATATAATAAAAAAAAAGTTATCGAAATCGGTCCACCCGCTCACGCGTGATGCCGTGACCAAGGAAAACGGGTTTCATTTTTATATAATTTATAGATTATAATATGTATGATAATTATTATGTATACAAAGAATAGTAATGCCAAAGAATTGTCCTGTGGTTCGACAACAACATTCCACGGGTTTTCATCTTCATGAAATATATTATTTATAAACAAAGGGATAATTTCTTTATGCCACAGAGTATACGCTTATGCAGATACTTATATAAAGATAGCCATTTCTGCGTATTTTGGTCACTATTTGAACAAGGTTTTCAATAAACGAGCTCAGTTTCCGTTTCAAACGGAATATTGGCAGTCCGTAATCGGCATCAAAGCTTGTTTACATCGAAAACATTAAACAACCTAATATCATGACCAGTGAATAGGTACAAACATGAATGAGATTTCGATTGACCTGTCTGTTTAATTTATGCTATCCTTTGAGTAAGTATAATATTGCAAATTCAAATTAAAATTGCCTTTATTTGCTGAATGTAGTTACAAAGCTGAGGCACAGAATACATAATAGTAGCTAAACGCTAGCTGAGGTACAAATTTTATAGGTTCTTAAACATTCTGCTCGTAGTTGAGCGTGCAAATATCTTTTAAATTATAAATTACATTGTACAATATTACGTCAAACAACACTAGATCTCAATAGGTACATTGCAAAATTAAAGTAATAAAATGATTATAAATAAATATGTCAATTATGATGTCAATTAATTTAAAATTATTATTTTGAAGTCACTAATATCACACTAATATTTTATTATTGCTTTGTGATTAGCCAATTCCTCGTCCGGAATATATTTACAGATGATTTACAAATTACAGGTAGTTCCTTAAAATCGTCTGGTATTTTATTAAAGATAGTAACTAATAATTTTAAATATTATACTATTTTTCGCTGCATTGATTCTACACGTCGCGGTCGGAAAGTATAATAGGTAGGTACATTGGTGTGAAATGGGGTAGTGATAAATGGCATGAATATTTACAGACGGCTGTAGTACAAAAGATTGCAATTAATCTATACTAATATTATAAAGCTGGAGAGTTTGTTTGTTTGTATGTTTGTTTGTTTGTTTTTTTGTTTGTTTGAACGCGCTTATCTCAGGAACTACTGGTCCGATTTGACACGCTAAGACCAACAGGAAAGGAGCCACGCGGGTGAAACCGCGGAGCGCAGCTAGTTTTGATATAGGTAACTGTAGTAAACGGTTATCTAAATAATATTTTGAGCAGCACCTTGTTCGGATTTTTTTTTGAAAGGGGTTTGGGTACTTTTGTATGGGCTAGTTACTCCAGTCAGTCAAGACAATCAATTCACAATAATTCCAAAAGTTTTCAAACTTCGGTCAAGTGAATGGCACTGGTAATGGTAGCCAGAATATTATCATTATGACTTTTACAAAAATAATGATTAAAATATTTTATAGGTATTGATAATTTTTATCAGATTTTACATTTTTTAAATTGTTCCATAATTTATTTTTTATCTATTTTAAAGTCCCCCATAAAGTATCTTTACAAGACTAGCTCTGAATAATTTAGATACAGCGCATTTATTTAAGCCTCAATTTTGCGAAGTAGAATGTGGATACCGGATAATATTTCATATGTCAATACCCACATATTTTCGATATTATAAAAAGCATATAATATTAATCGTTCACACAATTTAATATGATATAAAATTATTAAAACCAACAGAATATACTAAAATAACTTGCTTTGTTGCAGAAAAGAAGAAAAGGTCCTCCGAGTCCGGACGATCCTGTGTATAGAGCGGAATTTGATTACAAATTCCCGGAATTGTTTAACCTCACAAATACACCAGTTCAAAAACCAGATCCAGACTTAATTAGCCTTGCAAAGCCGAAAATTCGAAAGGGTTCCGTAAGTATCTACCTATTTATAAATTAAGTTCCTTGTTATCTTAACACAAAAGTTCAAGCCAATAATACTGCCGTCGAAAGAAAAAAGGGCACAACTAACATTTTTTGAAAAATTGAGTTATATACATATTTGGAATCAGGAAAAAAAGGCGCATCTGCTTAATTTTTTGTAGAATTTTATCTCCAAGGAATCCGGAGATAAAAAGGCACAAACGACACAAATATTTTCGTTTTATGTAATTAAAAATAATTAAAAAGCACATTTACTTACCATTACATTGAAAAGGCACATATTATACGTCGGTAGATGTGACTTTACTTCATACAGATTTTTACTAAAAACGACTTTCAAAAGGCACATCTACAACATAACACAAAGAAAAGGCTCAAATGCCAGATGTGTGGTCAGATGTGCCCTGTCTACATAATAAAAGATCCTTGCATGTTTCAATTAATTAACATATAAAAGGCACAAATAACGAGTTGTGCCTTTTCTTTTAACCATTTGCGATTAGGGATGAGGAAAGGAGGGCAGGTTTCGGTCGAAAAAGCTGGCAAGCTCCTTGAGCGTATCATTTCCAGCCGTATCCAAAACCATCTGGCGCAAACAGGACCGGACCTCGATGAAGCCCAATATGGCTTTAGGCGTAGGCGGAGTACAGTAGACGCCATAGCCCGCCTGCGAGATATAAGTGAAGAGTGTGTTTCTCAGGGTGGGGTTGCATTGGCAGTATCTTTGGATATCTCCAATGCGTTTAACACCTTGCCCTGGGACAAAATCTTAGACGGGCTTGCTCAACATCATCTACCACTCTATCTCCGACGCATCATCCGTTCATATCTTGGTGGACGCAAAATTATCTTTCCCGGACAACACGGCTGGGGTAGTCATAGGGTTGCATGCGGTGTTCCACAGGGTTCTGTTTTGGGGCCTCTTCTGTGGAACATCGGATACAATCACGTGCTTCGAGGAGTGCTGCCGCAAGGCGTTAGCGCCATCTGTTACGCCGATGATACGCTAGTCGTGTCTACTGGCCGGGACTTTAGGGAGGCGCGACTTCGAGTTACGGCTGGGGTGGCACAGGTGGTCGCCAAAATCAAAAGTCTAGGGCTAAAAGTAGCACTCGAGAAATCGGAGGCTATATGGTTTCACGGTCATCGGAGGGCTCCACCAACCGGGGAAGATATCGTAGTGAGTGGGGTGCCCATCCGGATTGGGTCTAGGCTGAAATACCTCGGTCTGGTACCTACTCGATCCGCGATGGACATTCCAAGCGCACTTTTCGGCACTGGCTACAAAGCTCAGCACCACGGCAGCGGCTCTCTGCCGCATTATGCCGAATATTGCAGGGCCGAGCGGAGCATGTCGCCGACTCTTTGCTGGAGTTGTGCGTTCACAGGCGCTGTACGGGTGCCCGGTATGGGCGGACAAGCTTTTAACGCGCAATACTATTGTGCTGAGGCAGTCGCAACGAGTGATAGCCATAAGGGTTGCAAGGGCGTATCGCACGGTTTCGTATGATGCGGTGTGTGTTATAGCCGGAACTGCACCCTGGCACCTCGAAGCGGCCGCCCTGGCGGATGTCTACTGGCGTAGAGCGGAGGCAAGAGGGAGGGGCTTAGAGCTGATCTCCGAAACGCTCGATGCCTGGAAGCAGGAAGCTCGAGACGCGGTGTTCCGAGAATGGAGTCGGGAACTCAACTCATCGTGCGTGGGGGCCTGGACTCTCAACGCGATAAGCCCGGTACTAAGAGAGTGGGTAGAGAGAGGGTGGGGGGCACTCAGCTACCGACTTGTGCAGGTCCTGTCAGGGCATGGATGCTTCGGCAGCTACCTGCATAGGATTGGACGTGAACCGGCCCCCTCTTGCCACCACTGCAGCGGCCAACTAGACACGGCCCTACATACGCTGGTCGAGTGTCCAGCTTGGACATCCGTAAGAAGGCCTCTCGAGGGCTTGCTGGGAGCGAACAACGAGCTAACCCTGCAAGAACTCGTGAAGATGATGGTCGCTGATGACGCGAAATGGGGTATGGTCGCAGCCTTTTGCGAAACCATAATGAAGGCGAAAGAAGACGCAGAGAGGGCCCGGGAAAATGACCCAGCGGCGGATCCTCTGCGTCGACGTAGACCTGGCAGACGCAGGCGTCAGTATGTCCAACGTCTGCCCTGAAACAAGAGCCAACAACTAAGCACAGGGGGAGGTTTACGTAGAGACGAGCATACTACAGATATGCTCGCTGCAAGTAAACCGACCCCCCCTGCGACAGAGGGTGGATAGCCCGGCAATAGGGCGGCGTTATCATTATGCGATACCGTCGCCTATTGACAAATTAAGGGCTTGGGCGAGTCGCCCAGTTGCGACACTCACCACGTAGGCGGCGCGGGTGGCCACCGTTGGGTTTTAGTGGGTAGGGCTTCATGCGAGTCCCACATACCCCCTCGAGCAGTAAAACTGTAGAGGGGGATGCGTAAATGCATTTCCCAACGTTAAAAAAAAAGGTTTCGGTCGAAACGCGCCAGTTGTGCCCACAGTCAATTATGCCTTTTCTTTGTAGTAAGTTATTAACGCGGTTTCTTTTTAAAAACTTTAAACCCTTTAAACTCAGTTCCACCAAAATGCTAGATGTGCCCTTCTCTGATACGACGGCAGAATAATAGTTCTTATATAAACGGTAGTAACTAACTATTTTCGAATTTGTTCAATTTATTAATTCAGTTTTTAAATAAGTTAATTATAAATATTATATTAATTTATGAACTCATTATTTTCAATCTAGTAATACAATCGAATCAATTTTAGGTGGTAAACTTGTGGTAAATGTTATGCCATGGTTGATACCTAATTACCTACAGTTTTTATACTTATGTAGTAATTTTCATTTTTATCGAAATGAGAAATTATTATTGAATGTTTTATCTCTTGTTTGTAAATCTGACCTGTACGCGCTTCAAGCTTTCAGGTGCATATAAATCAGTTTAACGGTTAAACCGCCCTAGGTTAAACTTTAACCTAGGGCGGCAGGTCAGGGTTGCTCTCATCGCTGATCGCACCAATTTCAGTTCTATAGCTGCTTTGATCGAGGCAGGATCTCGCCTCACGGAATGTTTAATTGCGTTAACCGTTGTTTAGGATCCAATTAAATATTATATTGGGAAAAGTTATAATAATTTTGAATGCCAAATTATTAAACTAGATTGTTGTTTGAGAGAATTTTAACATTGAGCTTATTTTATACTAATTATTAGGACGTGAATTGTATTATTAATAATTTTTCAAAAACAATGTTTTAGCCACAATTTTAGCCAATATTTGAATATTATTCAAAACTTGTTAAATTAATTCAAGGTTAACAGTGCTTTATTTCCTGTTTTGCTAGTTTTAAATCGTTCTTCTCACAGTAAATTTTATTGCAAATTGTTTTATTCTATAAATATAAAAAATAATATTGAATTTATTCCAATTTTAGTTTATAAAGACAGACTTTATTATATTTTGTCTATGGTGACGTTCAAATAAATGTTGCCACTATCCAAAATTGCTGTTTCACTTCCCAAACAAAAGTTACTATATACTCTGTTATCTACGGTTGACGCCTTGAGTCTTGACGCTAGTGATAGATTTTGTTAATTTTTACATAGACATTTGTAAAAATAATTGCCGTTTTCTTGATGTATAAACCCCTTTGATTTTAATAAAACTGCACTCCTACAAATGAGTCTTAATAAAGTTAATATTTAAACCGGTGTAAGTTCAACAAGCGATCCTTTTATTACGTCTTTTATCGTTTTACATGTGCGTGAAAGAAATGTCAGTAAAGAAGATTATGAGATACGCAGATTTTTAATTGTTATGACAATGTGATTATAGAAAAGGGTGTATTCGGTCGTGTGTATAAAGTTTGTATGAGTGGCTTTGGGAACGACCAATCCGTTGTAATGCTACACACATGCGGAGAGTTGGTTAGCTAGGTTTTGACAGCCGGCTGGCTCGTCTGAATTCAATTCGATATTGGCTTCCCATAAAGATGAACAGTCGCAGTAGTGTTAATGAAACAAATTTGGTGAATTTCTCGGCTGATCTGTCAACGCTCAATCAACTGGATTCAAAGGACGGCTTGCTGAGTTTTCCGTTCGATCACATTTACGCTTGCCATTCTGATGAACCTGATAGACGACCAGCATTGCAACTGGACAAGGAAGTAGAGGTGTCGACGCACTGTGTCGTTGGTGAAGAGAAGACTCTGACGACCCCTACAGAGATCCACAAGCTACAAGACCAATTGAATGCATTTGAAAACCAAAACAAGAGGTTAAAAGACCTACTAATATACCACTTGGATCTGATACAACAGCAGAACGAATTGATTTCCAAAAGAGACAAACTGTATCAAACATTAAAACAGGAAAATGATACAGTAAGTTAATTTTTTGCTTAATTTGTTTTTGTGCTTGTCAAGTCAAGGTTAACTTATCAATATTGTAAACAAACAAACTAAATTGATTTTGGTCAAACTCAATTGTGTAAATTTATGAAACTAATTCCATATTACAATTAATTTAATTATTGTTTACAGTTTCATAGAGTTTTAACCACAAAATATATTAATTGAGTGAATGCTAATATTTTAACACCTATTAATTTGGGTTTACAAATGTGTCTGTTGTAAATGTGAATTGTTTAACTTTGTTAAGTATCAAAACATTACCACAATAGGTATATGACAAAGTAAATATTTTTCATATTAAAGCCATATGGACCTATTTTATTGTGTTTGTTTTTAGTTTCATAGATTGAAGTTTATTAGCTGTATATTTGATATGTTCTCTGAAGTAAGATCAATCGATACTTAGAAAAGCACACTAAATATAACATTTTGTACGCTAACACTTTGAACTTGTTCTTGCTACATACATTGTAAGGTTTCATTAAAAAAATTTTTTTTTGTTAGAAACTTTGACTTGGAACATAAGGCTAATCAGAATTAATAGATATTTTAATCATTTCTTTACAATGCAAATTACAAAATATCTATCCTTATCATAATTCCACTTCAAGTAGGAAAATATATAGTATACATAAATGCATATTTTCTAATACCAACTGTTATGCAATTTTGGGGCATTATAATCAATGTCTGAGTGTTTGTAAACAAACTCCTCTCTTGATTAATTTTATATAAAAAATGTAAATCGATGTAAGTTGAATTTGATATTTTTGGTTTTATGGCATTCAAATGCTTTATAAATACATATAAATTTATAAAGAATAGAAAACAATTTGATCATGAGGCGGGACTCGAACCCGCATACTTTTGTGCCAAAGCGGGGCGGATGCCTGACCAACTCGGCCACTCGTGACCCGCCAGAGCGATCGAATTTATTCTATTCTTTCAGTTTTATGTGTCTAATGTCTAAGTTGTTTGAAATAGCATTTGACACCAAGTACTGTAATTACTACAAGTATTTTAATTAACTAATATATTGGATTGATACATTATTGACTTATAAATTATTTATTGTGAACACTCATTACAATATAATAATGTACATTTGGCAGCCTTATTGCAACCATTTCTTATAGGCAACTGAATAAATAAATAATAAATAAATATTTCAGGACAATTTTCACACACGGCACGATCTGATCCCATACTGAGCTTTCGCTTGTGTTATGGAAACCAGATGGCTGATAAACATACATATATCATTTTAAATACATACATAAATAGATAATTAACACCCAGACCCAGAGCAAACATCTATGTTCATCACACAAATATTTGCCCCGGGTGGGAATCGAACCCACATCCTCTGGCTTGGAAGGCAGGGCCACTACCAACCAAGCCAACGGGTCAGTCGGAATAATGATGTATTTTAATAATAAGCTTAATAACACTCAGGTAAAATTTATGAGTATTATTTTTACCTGAGTGTTAACTATTTTGTATATTGTAAGAAAAATATTTTTAAGCTATTGCATAGCTTCTATCGCGGGCCTTGAGCGCGGGGACCGAATCGAGAAATTCCGTAACGAAAAAACCTCACGCTCCCCACTCCGACGGGCTCAGAGGTGTGGCTTGAAGGCATGCATGCTATGCAATAGCTTTACCGCGGCAGTCCCCGAGTGCCACACGTCTTTTTTTTTATGTTTATACAAGATATTTGTATTTTAATAAGAGTTATAATTTTTTATATCTCAGAGTACATACTATATACTTGTATAGATGCTATTTTAATTGATATTAAATATACAATAAATAAGTATTCTTCAACATTTCACATAACGCCACCTAGTTTTATAATCACAAACTAAAATAGCGGTCAACTGTCAAATAAAACCAAATTTAAAAAACTTTCTTTTAATTATCTTAATTTCTTTCAATTGGATATAAAATGTAATTTGTGTTATATTTCAAAATGCGATTATATATATTTCAACATTGTGCACTATTTTGAGGCTTATGCCAAAAGGAATGCTGAACTACGAGACATTTTATGGTTACCTAAACAAAGTGTATGATGTATAATATGCTTTAATTGTAATTCTTTTACTTCAGAATAAATGGGCTTAATATTATAAGTGGTAATTGAATATTATTAAAAAAGAATAATATAGAACTTAAACGTCTTCTCTTTGATAGCTCAGAGCAAAACTGATGAGGGCAGAACGCCGTGTGGAAATCAGCCCAAGGACACAGGCCCTTAATGCGGCCTATCATGCGTCAAAGCAGCTGCCGACATCTACAGTGACGTCTGGTTCCATGAAGAACCAGCCAACCACATCTGAGGTATATTACCTACCTACCTACCTTATAGAGTATACTCTAACATCGGCTTCAGCTAACCTTTGTTTAATTGTGCTTTTAAAGGTAACCGTAATTCATCTTCATTCTGTACTAGATGACCCAGTGATCTTTGTGTCACTTGTTACCTCACACTGTTTAAACCTTCCATGGACTATGACAAACATTTAAAAATCGAATCTGCTAAATCATCCCAGCCCTTCTCGAGTTTTAGCGAGATTAACAAACAACAGTTCATTCTTATATAAATAGACAAAAGAAGATTGTATTAGTTACAACCACTCGCTTAAAAACAGCTTAACAGATACTAATGATTCTTTGTTTGTTGGATATGTGTCAACTTGGATTAGGATAATAACTTACGAGTCTAGTACATAATATAATATTTTTTTTCCGAAACCAGTCTTTTTACAGAGACTGCTTTATTGCTTTTCATACCATGTGTAATATTCTAAAATGTTTATATTGTTGTTTGTTGTCTATGTATACACTAATTAATTTGCCTAATGAACTTTACGTTGTAGCTTTAATTTCTGCCTTGCTTCAGTAAAATGTACCGCTTCATAAAAATTTTTACGACTATATTTAGTTTTTTTTTTGTTACTGTAACTCTAAATACGTTCACAGATTGTACTGAACAGCTTCTCAGAGCTGCTACTCCCGAGCAACGGGTCGATGGTGGTGGACCAGACACCGATCAAAGAGACGTTTGGCATTGCTCGCTTGCATGCAACCCCAGGTAGGTAATGAAGACAATCATGATTTTAAATGCAATTAACTTAATGGTGACATTATTTATAACTGGAGGACAAGGAGGAGGTGAATGGTTAACAATGTGCATTCCTTTTAAAAAGGAATAAAGATATTTGGCATGTCGACTTGTGAAGAAGATGGAGTACCAAATTTTCCAAAGAAAGGAAATTACTTGTAGCAGAATGGTTTTTTAATTGAAATTACTGCCTGTTGATAAAATAAAATGCTATAAAGTGAAGTATATACTTAATTATCTGATACTTCAGTCACAAAGAAGTGGAGAATTTGAATTGTATTGTTAATTCATAAGTACCATAGTTACCTGAGCGAATTGCTACAATCAAGCATAAATATTAAATAGGTAGTGGTATACTTTATGGTTAATTTATGATTTTACTACCTACTTATTTGTGGTTATTGTAATAAAGGTTGTTACTGCAATGGTGGCCAGTGGTGGCTCAGTGGTTAGAATCTCGGAATTTTATGCGAAAAGTCGGGAGTTGCAAACTTGAAAAATAATGATTTTTCATTTTATCTGCTCATTATCCACAACACCACTGTTTCAAATGGTGAAGAAAACCTTTGTGAGGAAACCTATATCACAAAGAAAATTTCACAGTATGTGACATCTGCTTCAGATGATTCTGCTTGAGAAAAAGGTTTTGGTACTGGCGCACTAATTTGTTTTAATCTATTTTTTCCGTAAACTATAGTTTTACTTATTGATGTTATGTTGTATTATAATGCTTCCTAACTCATTTTCTCCCACATGTAAATTTATGAATTTATGCCTCCATCTCTTTTTGTCGCCTTTTTCATTTCATTGACTTTTCAAGGTGTTTTCACAATCTTTTCTTTCAGAGCAAATAGCCGCGTACACACAAGACCCGGACCGTGACGTGGAGAAAGTGCTAAAGGCATCGTTAGTGCCACCAGAGAAGATGATCGACAAGAAGCGATCGTTGATCAAGAAGGAGGTCCGCAAGGAGATCTTGGAGGAATCGGCTCGTACCGGCGCGCTGGGTACTAAGTCGGCGAATAGGTATCGTGGGTTCTGTTTGGGACACATTTTTTGTGATTTAAAATGACTTAGGAATAAATAAGAGATTAATGTGTAGGTTTGTGAACAACTCTCTATAAAATTTGTTATGGACTACTCATTTTATGAAATGAAGCCGTGGGTTCAAGCTAGTAATAGATGTATTCGATTTTTTATCGGGTTTAATAACGATAGGTGTTGATTCTTGGAAGTCAGATTGATATTTTCTGATTATCTTCTATAGAAGTATAGTTTGAGATATATCTCAAACTTTTTTTAACGATTTATTGTTCTTTTTTAGGGAATTTGATTAAGACGATGGTCATATGAACTTGACTGATATATAGATTGTATTTTACAAGCACTTTTTTTATGCAAGGAGCTTTTGCGAATTTATAGTTAATAAGCGATTGTGTTTTTGTGTTTTCTATATTTATATGTAACACAAAACTGAATGGAATCTTGATGATTGTATGAACGGGAGGGATGGACATTGTGAATGTTCACAGCTTGGCAAAGGCAGTATTATAACATTTAAAAAATAAATAAGCCTTTCCAAATTGAATCAAACACTACTGTTTGATTTATCAAAACAAAGAAAAATATTGTCCGATATTGTAGTATGTAGTATTAGTATTATTCATGATTTTGCTTGGCAACTGTTATAATTTGTGTGCATTTCTGCAATTTTAGCTGCGACGTTTTTTTTTTATAAAAAAAAAGACTCATGACACTTCTTTCAACGCCGTCTATTTTCAAAATTAAACAACTTAATATTAAACACTAATTGAAGCGATCATTGTATTTTTGTAAATACCTTATTTAATTCCGAATACAATTTCATTAAAATCTGTTTAGGCTATTTAACATTAACCGACGGACATATAGACTACTAGCATTCCGCCCGCGGCTTCGCCCGCGTTTTCAAAGAAAAACCCCATAGTTACCGTCCCCGTGGAATTTCCGGGATAAAACCTATCCTATGTGTTAATCCAAGTTACCCTCTTTATATGTGCAAAATTTCATTGTAATCGGTTCAGTAGTATTTGCGTGAAAGAGTAACAAACATACATACACACAATACAATATTAGTAGGATAATTAATATGTATATATCGAATACACTGCTTATTAGGCCAATAATTGTATTATAAAATTTCTGTATGTCTTTATTGTTGAATACGCCAATAGAATTGCTGCTAAATGCGAAATTGTTATATGTACATATTTGTAAGCGAAGTTTATATAGATTGTTTATTATAATGTTTTTCAATTATAGAATGTTATTCATAGCCGCTGAACTTTAAGGGGTGAGGCTATTTCAAATGGGCCCACCCATAGATGATTAAAAAACCATTTTAGTATGATTTCCGATATAAATAATAGAGATAGCATGAAATTGACGAATGTGTGAGCTCTATGAGTGGATATGTTATTTAAAGTCAACTGTGTTTATAAGTTTGTGTTGAATAATATACATCATGAATAAATTGTAGGCTGTGACTATTTTATAAGCATAATGATCATGTTGGATGATCGCGAATGGACAGGACTTGGGTTCGATTCCCAACATTAAGTAATCTGGCAAATTGCAGCACAGAAATAATTTTTATAAGTGTATAATATAAACAAATGAATTGTGTTAACTACAATAGGGCAAAAATCACAGAATCTTAACAATAATCCGTCTTTGTCATTAATAATTGAGACAATTTTGACTTCTTAAGGAGATTTGATACGTTTTGACTGCGAAAGGATACCTTTGTATTTCGTCAAGTTACTATCCAGTAAACGTAGGGACCATGGATTAAAAACATTTTAAGCTATTGCATAGCTTCTATCGCGGGCCTTGAGCGCGGGGACCGAATCGAGAAATTCCGTAACGAAAAAGCCTCACGCTCCCCACTCCGACGGGCTCGGAGGTGTGGCTTGAAGGCATGCTATGCAATAGCTTTACCGCGGCAGTCCCCGAGTGCCACACGTCTTTTTTTATCATGTTACCTACCACAATAATCTTTTCGCAATAATAATTGTCTAACCAACGCTCGACAGCCGCAAGCCGATCCTGCAGCGGCTCCAAGCCAAACGGCGGGCCACAAGCAGTGGTAGTACTAACGTCAGCCGGGCGAAGGTGATGAAACCGGTGGAAACCCCAGCCCCACCGCCGGAACTGCCGGAACCGTCGGAACCGATGGATATGTCGGAACTGCCGGATCTGTCCGAACTGTCGGAACTGCCGGATCTGATGGAACAACGTAAGTAGATAGTAGCTAGGTTTAAAAAAAAAGATAGAAAGAAAGATAGGTTATACATATAGGGCTAGGTTGTAGGCTTCGCGTGGTAGGGTGATAGGTGAATAGTTCGTGGATAGTGTGGCTTCTCGCGCGGTAGGGTTACATAAAAATTGTTGGGATTGCGTTACAATCATTAATAATGAATAGCTCTGAATTGGGTAACGGTAGACACCATATAGGGTTAGGTGAAAATAATTCTTGGAAGTATTTGGTTCAGCTATTACGTAGGCACCATAAAATTGATGAAAGGTGATCAAAGTTCATTATTTTTGCATAAAATATAACACATGGCGTCTCGCGTGGTAGTTGAAAATAGTCCACGATTGGGTAACTATAATTGATAGTGAATAGCTCTGGTTGGGGTTACTGGTTATAGAAGTGATGATATAGATTGGGTATGAAGTGACGATAGATTAAATCACTATAGATAGGCCGCCCAATAAATCAAACATTTTTATTCAAATTTGAAAAGGTTTCCTTAATGGACAACTTTATTTCAGAGTTA
Source organism: Colias nastes (assembly GCA_907164665.1). Classification (NCBI taxonomy): domain Eukaryota; kingdom Metazoa; phylum Arthropoda; class Insecta; order Lepidoptera; family Pieridae; genus Colias; species Colias nastes. The sequence continues at coordinate 39,313 of CAJQZM010039343.1, read as the reverse complement.
AATAAGTTAAAAATTTTAGATTGAGTTATCGATAATTTTTTCTATTAGGATGGTAATGGTAGTATTATTATAGGTTTGTTAGGATAAACAGTTATTGGTAAAAAAAATAGCGCGTGGCTTCTCGCGTGGTGGTAGAATTCTAGGTTCAGATATTATTAGGAAAAATATATTATTTGATTACTAAGTCCTAGGTTATGTTATTATTGTCCTTGGTAATTCTAGGTTCAGTTATCGTTGTTAAAAAAGAGTAGGGGTAATTATAATCTTGGGTCATTTTTGGTTCAATTTTGAGGTGACATTAGCTATGCTCAAAGGATTTTATATTGTTCGTCTCCATATAATTAAATTTAAGATGATGCCGGTAGGTTGATAAATTTCAAATAATGCCTTCATGTTCTTAGAATTCAGGGTGTCGTTTCTATAGAATTATTTTCTTCTCCATAAGCATAAGGTATTGCTCCGAAACAAATTTTACATGCATCCCCAGTGTTATAGGTTCCTGAATGGTTCCATAAGCATTAACCACTAAATACCCTAATAATAAAAGGTTCTCGCTGACTGATTCTGCCATTACAAAATGAACAGATATTTACGGCCTTTTTATAGGCAGCTTAACGTTAATCCATTGCATACTCCCTCATCATTTATATAAAATTGATTTCAACGACTTGCAGAATCAAGCAGTGGGATCTTATGCAATAACTAACTATAGTCAACAACTATCTTCGAAGATGCATAAATAAATTGGCCTTAAGATAGGAAGAAATGAGTTGAGTTTTGAGGATGGATGGAATAGGAATGTTCCGATCCTTCACTTATCATACAAAACGTGGTAACATAGTCGAAAATATTATTTTTCTTTTCCTTTTTTATCGTAATCAAAAAAACGTCATCCATAAAATATAATAAATGGTATTTTTGCCGCATGAAGAAAAAGAGGGATTGATATAATCAATTTTAAAATTTCATAATGCATTTTTATTATTATTAATTATGTATTTGCTCATATACTTCAGTGGCAACAATACCATAACATAGAATAGGCTAGGTATTAAGTAATTAGTATAATTATAAGACTAATTTGATCTGTAAGCCGTAACTTATACTAATCTATAGTTTGATATAGAAAAGCATACAAATCTTACTTGCCTGTGAACAGAAAGAGAGACAAAAAATAAATCCTCTTTACTGATTTGAAATTCTACCAAAGAGTAGATTAGATTGAGCCTAAAGCCGTTTAAGCAACCCTATTCACTCAATAACTAAAAAAGAACACATAACAATTTGCAGCGCAATCCACTACCGAAGACTCCCAACGGTTCACCGTTAATCGGAAATCGAAAATGATTAACACTTACGGCAAGTTGAAGATACCAAAGCGTAATGCGAAATTCACTGGCTCTTTATCTGATAGGCTACAATTAATCGATACTACCCCGACAGGCGAAGATCCGTACCAATTAGGCGAGGCTGAGATGAGAGAACAGTCGCCAATACAAAAACTGATGTTGAAGCCAAACAACAAGCGGAAGTCTGCAAAACTGTACGCCATGGTGGACAAGAAGAAGAGTCGCTACTTATTCAAAGACCCCTCGAAGATCATTATGAAAGCGTCCGACTTGGAGATGGTGAAAACTGAGCCGGATATCGATTGGCGGATATACAACAAGAATCACGACAATTTTGCGTTCTTCAACGACGGCGAGAATCTGTCCTCGTCGCTGCCTTCCTTGGACGCGAACGAGTTCCAAGAGCTATTCAACTCAGATGTCAATCTGGACAATCTAGCTAACCTAGACAATATAAACACGCTGGATTATACTCCAGCACTGCCCGATAAGTCAAAGAAAAGGGCAGGTAGAACGACTAGCTTGATGGACCTGGCCGAGGTAAGAGTTTTGCTATTTGATGAATACCGTCAACGTGTTACCTGACGCGATACCAACAATTTAGGCGAATGTACTGAAATTGTAGCGTTTGCTTTTGTTGGTCTAGCATTAAATTAATTTTATCCTACTTATTGGAGACTACATTAACAGTTGTGACTTTGGTTAAGATGGCTTTAGTTTTAGTTTTCTCCATAACAGGTTGCTTTCTGCTGTTGTGTCTAACAATATAGATATATTTTCAACATTGGAATTAACGGAAAATGTTCCGCTTCTTATATTATGTGTCTTTTCTAAATCGGACAAGTGCTCCGAGGGATAATTCCCAAAATCAAAACTAAGAGTTATTCCCTTATAATATAGTATAGACATTATGGCTTAATACCTGCTTCCCTGTCTTTACCTCGAAAACCTTTATTCCACTAATGGCTTACCTTTAAAGCTACATTAGCTTAAATTTCTAGAAACGGTCTTCTCGATTTCAACCCTTATCCATTTGCCTCAGCAAAGAAGTAAATCCATATTAAAATTTTTAGGAGGACGAAGAAACAACAAAAAGGGGCGGTCAAAGCAATCGTGGTAGGAAACGTGCATTTTCTGCTACTGGGCTAATAAAGCAGACGAAAACACAGGCAAAACCTAGGGGCTCTAAAGGTATTGAAAAAGCGTTTGGCCTAGTCAAACGAGCTATACGATAAGACGTCAGACGAGGCTATTTTGTTGTCCTATAAATTGGGAACTACAAAATGTCTGTGTCTGGAATAAGTTTAGTTTGTAAGTTTTAGTTATAAAGGTATTTAAGTCGTGATAAGTTGTGGGCAGCATCGCATTTGACTCTCTTGATTTGAGGTAACTATGTAGTGTAAAAAGTGGCCATAGACGTGGGTTCGATTTTACCGATGGATAGATCGTCTGTATCGAGGTAAGCTTACTAGTTTTAATGGGAATGTCCTCGATTCTGTTGACCTGATCTCTCTTGTATACCAAAGACAAAAAGGACATGGAGTATTTTCCCGTTTAGGGTGATCCATCTGCATTCTCATAGGATTCCAATAAAAATTTAGTTCAATAGCTATTAAAATAATTGACTATTTTAAGATAAGACATGTGGTGACATCTATTCTTGATAAATCAAAAATGGCAAAACCGATTTCATTGAGCTTTTGTTCGTTAGATTTAAGTTGAAATAGTATTTGGAAATTTCAAAAAAGAAAATGGACTATAGTCCGGTTTCTGAATTGAGAATTGATTTTATTTAGCTTTGAGATAGCTTATGTAACATACACGAAAATATTTAAGCAGCATTTAAGAATGTTTTGAGACGTTCTTAACGTCAAATACTCAATTCAGACTCTGGCTGTAAGAAGTAAATTCAAGGTGGTATGGAGTTCGACGGGTCAGCTTGTCAATAATAAAAAAATATCAATTGTGACTTTAATTTTTATAATTATTTTATGTGTGTAGTATTAACTAATATTAATTATTTATTGTAAGTATCTTTTATATAAATATTTATGTATAATAATATAATATCCTGTATTATAAGTATTTTATAATATTCTAATTGCCAATTTCAAACACATAATAATACCCTCTTAGTGCACATAACTTTTGATAGGAGAAAAAAAAGAAAGACTGACAGAAATGAAGATTGAATGATAGCATGCAATGACAAATAATACTATTATATTTTTATCATATTATGGTGAATGTATGACATAAATTAAATGAAAATATATACCTATATATTATGTGGATCGTAATCTGAGTGATTTTTGAGATACAGGGCTTAATACATTTACTGGCATTCAAAAGCAAATAGCGTCGCAACGGCTTCCATTCCTTCACACATTTTCCAACGACATATTCGTTAAAGTCAATTTAATTTTAGAAATGACTGGTCGTATTGGATTGGGGTTCGATTCCTCTCGCTAGGCGAGTCGACAATAGTCGTTGAAGAGATTTATATTCATATTTTTATAATACTTTATAATTTAATTTACATAATTTACCCAACCCAAATATTTATATTCGAGTTGAAGTATTGAAAGCTATTAAAACTATAATATATTATATGAAATTTATGTAAGTATGAAATAAAATAAAAATGAATATCTCTAATATGCCTCATTACAACTTCACATAATATTAAATATATTCAGTAAATTTATAGTATCTTTATACTTGTAGACAAATTGGTATCTTAGTTATCGTTGAAAGGAACAAAGAAAATACAATATAAAAATTAGTCAACGATTATTTCTTTATATTATGAAATGCTAATGTTTGGATCGATAATATATAATTCATGCCATATTTTAAATATAGCGCCATCTATTGGAATTCCTAAGAAGATGGTAGACTTAGATGTCACTCTAGCCTCGTAACTTCATAGGTATCTCCAAACGAAAATCGTATCTTCCGCCAAAACATATCCGCCATTAAAATGTCAACTTCACGTTTGACACTTGACAGTTGGCGCCAAGACAGGACAACGTCTTTTGGGTCAGCTAGTTATGTTATAAAATGTAATGAAGTTCATTTAAGTTAGTAAATAAAAAATTTTATATCTCAGATAAAACTCTTTGCTTCGATATTTCATACGTTACAAAGCGAAAGTACGATAAGGTAAATTCACCATACGATTTTTTGGTTTCTGTTACTGTCCAAACACAGTATTAAAGACAGGCTATGCCTAAAAATAAAAGGGTATAGTAAGTTTTAAAATTTTAATAAAGTTTTAATTAATTAATTAATTAAAATTAATAATTAAATCAAATAGTATGAATTTTGTAGAATGTATATTGTATAAAGAGTTGAGAATGCAAACACATAAAAAATAACAAATATATACAACAAATATATATACGCATATTATTATACCTTGAGTGAAGGGACTGGCAGATTTTTTAAGCTTTCTGTTTCGCAATCTCATATTCGACTATCAACTTTCTTGTGTGTGTGTGTGTGTGTGTGTGTGTGTGTGTGTGTATGTGTTCTTTGAGTGGATCTGTGTGTATCTGTAAGTGTGTGTTTGTGCGATTGTGTAATAGATAGGGTCTTCAATTCTAATATATTATTTATGAAAATCAGGAATGCTTTGGTGAAATTATATTCAAGTGTCTTATTTTACTCACTTATCCTAAAGTTGGTATGGTGCAAATGGGTGTTTGCTGCTCTTTACCCAAAACTTCAGAACTATTTTGATGACATTTGCTATGAATAAAACTATGATCATGACCTGCTACCACGCGAGTTAAGCCACTGGTTAATATATAGCTTAAAGTATTACATACATATTATATCTAGTTTATGATGGAATTGCCTTCCTGTATATCGGTTATTCGATAATGTAACATATGGAGTTGCAAGTATTTTTTGTAGATTATCATGTCACAGTCATAAGACACTGTGACAGTACTTTTTTTAATTTGCATTAACGTTAAAGTCACATATGGTTCATTTTGATACGATTTTTATACCATTCATCTTTTTTCAATACATTATTTACAGTAGAATCTTCATGTTTAAATTTTTAATCAATTTTCTAAAACTTATTTTGCTTCTCGTAGATGATCAAACGAACTTATACTAGCACATATTATCCAAAGAATTTAAGCTTAATAATAGGACTTAACAATGAGTTAGGACATATATTTTTGTATGCAGCATTCTTTCGGAGTACACACCTTCATTACTTATAATAAATAATATATAATCCACCTGATATATATGTATTTACGATATGTGTATGTATATATAACATTGGCTAATCATGCAAAGGATAGAATTCACTTTCAACCTTGCACACTTTATTCCAACAATATAAAAAAAGTTTGGAAAATCCAAAAGTGCACGCCTCATAATCTCAGTCGATATTTTTTTTTGTTTATTTAATAACAATTAAACCACATCGAATCAGACCCTGAAAAATGAAAGGGTTCTATTCCTGAGCATACTCAAGCGTAAGAGAAAAAAAAAGACTCGATTAGTAAAGTATTTCGGTCGCTATCGTGTTAACAAGAAAATCCTCCGCACATACAGACACACGGACGTCCAAGACAGAACTTTTTTAAACTGTTTTTTAACTAGTTTAAATAACAAAAATGACATCAAAAATATCATGAATGTTAAAAATAGTGTTTTTTCTTAATATGTGTGTGTATGTATTATCTTACAAGTGCAATGTATGATACATAAAGACATTTTAAGTTTGAAAAATCAGATGTTTTGCGCGAAGTGACAGTAGTACCCACCTCAACGCTTCGCTTATGAGGCGTGCAAAATCACAACACACCTATGTATATATGTGTATTTTTGATTTTGTTTTTTTTTTGTTTGTGTTGGTGGTGGTAATTTGGTGTGCCTAATAAAATTTATTTTATTCTTATTCTTATTCTTATTCTATTCCAGCGGTGCTCCGGGCCAAGATAGTACAGGCGCCGCCGCCCGGCATCACCACAAACAAGCCGTACGACACGGTGATCGCCGACCCGGATATGACGTGGTACTTTGGGCTCGACCAGGACGTCAAGCTCGAGGACATTGATCACTTGGCTGGGTGCCCGGTGGACACGGTTGAGGTATTTGTAGGACATTTTAAGGGTGTTTTTCAGGGTTCAGTTCAATTTTCTAGGAAAGAAGGGACGTATTTCGATTGTACTAGGGATATAGCTTTGGATATAGGGTATGTATCCATTTTTCAGCCAACCAATGGTTAGAACTATTGGTTGGCTTTAAAACAGACACGGTTGAGATTTTTTTGTGTGATTTTTTCGCAATTTTATAAGGGGTGATGTAGGATTGGGAATTTTTGAGTGTTATGTACACACATTATTACAGAATGTCATAGGCCATATTATTCTTCAATTTTTTTTCTAGAATCGGCTATCTAATAAATAACTAACTGTGAAACCCAGTTAAAGCCCGAAATTAATAATAAATTGATTATGTTATTACTTACAGATGTAGGTTTCTAAGAGTAGTTTTTCAGTGCATTTGTTAAGTACAAAAAAAACATCTTTATAATACTATATTTAATATTAATATTATAAAGCTGAAGAGTTTGTTTGTTTGTGTGTTTGAACGCGCTAATCTCGGGAACAACTGGTCCGCTTTGAAAAATTATTTCGGTATTAGATAGCCCAATCCCATAGCCCATATCGAAGAAGGCTATAGGCTATACAGGGTGTAATCGTTAAGTGTGCACAGGTGATTATTCCATAACTATTACAGATATCAAAAAACTTTAAACTGATATTGAAAGTACTATACCTAATGAGTAAAATGACAATAATAACTTTTTAAAAATAAAACGAGAAATATCTAAAAACGTTACATGAAACGCTCCCATACATTTTATTGTCATTTTACTTAGGTAAAGGGCTTTCGATATCAGTTTAAAGTTTTTTGATATCTGTAATAGTTATGGAATAATCGCCTGTGCACACTTAACGATTACACCCTGTATATTATCATCTCGTTAAGACCGAACAGGAGCAATGCGGGTAAAACCGCGGAGCACAGCTAGTATTTAATAAGTATCCACAACTAATACACCAAATATCTCGCACAGGTACCGCAATGGCGCGAAAAGCTCTTCCCAAGCTCGTACATACTAGAGGGCACAGAGAACATGAACGAGAAGGTGTTTGAGAAGCGCCACTCTAAATTGGAAGCCGAGGAGCGCAGGCAGCTGAGGTGATATGTGTTCTTGGAACTAGGAAAGATAGAAAGAAATAAAGTGAAATTAGCGTTCTAACAGACGAACGGCAAGTTGTGAACGGCAGATG
>CAJQZM010039343.1:0-31625 GCA_907164665.1 Colias nastes | reverse complement strand
ATCTGCCGTTGACAACTTGCCGTTCGTGTGTTAGAACTCTTAGGGAGGATAGGGAGTAGCTGAGGTGATATGTGTTCTTGGGTGTATAGGAAAGATGGGGAAAATATACTTCATAAATGATAGTAAAAATAGGAAAAATGCTAGAGGTAGTCTAAAAGGGGACTGGGTTCGATTCCCGGTTGGTTTACTTTAAGAAGTAGAGATTTTATGAAAGATTGGAAAAATAATAAAAAAGGCGGTGGTAGGCTGGTTTAAGACTGGGTCTGATTCCTGGTTGTTTCTCTTTGAGATGAAAAGAAAAAAGGAAATATAAATTTTGTAAAATAGTCCACATTGAGAGGACTGGGTTCGATTCCTGGTTTTTTTTTGAGTAAATATATGTAATAATTTTAAAATTGGTAGGAAAAACAATTCTTTTAGGTGGTGGTTGTCGATAGTGGGGGGGACTGGGTTTGATTCCGGGATTTTTTTTATTTTAGTTTTGGAATAGTGGAGATAGGGTTTTTAAGAGTTGTATAGGAGGGGTTTTTTTCTTTTATGTAGAGTAAATGGGTTAGAGTGGGTGTTTGGATTTTTTATTAGAACACTAACATCAAAATTAATAATATGATGACAAAGTTGTGAATTCAAACACCATTACCTGTAGTAGAAGAGCGTACGCATAAGCGAATGTAACTGTCTATTCCTTCCTTTAAGTTTACTTTTAAATGGAGCAAATGCTATAATGAAATGTGTATTTCTTTTATCCATGTGTAGTATAAATGTTTAGAAGTGTTTTGTGAATACGTTTGGTGTTTTATCCGAAAATACTAGCCTGTAGTTTTAGCCCCTTCCTTAAACTTTTTACAATTTATTTAATGAATCAAGGCGACTGTATATTTAATTCTTACCGTAATAATATAATAGTTATCTGGAAATTGAAATAGCTTTCTTTAGTTATACAATAATGAATTGATATAGTTTTAATTGATTTTTAGTGTAAGCTGGGATATCTAACGTCAAAAGAATTTTTCAAATCGGACCAGTAGTTCCTGAGATATCACAGGATAAAATGCAAAGCGTATTTACAAAACTTAAATGTTCCATGTTTATTTTACTTTAAGATGTCACATTTCCTTCTCCCCAAAAAATACGACTCTTCCCATCATTTCAGATATCATGTAGATCACAGTTCATTAGTATTGAGAATTGTGTATTTAAATGTTTATTATTTATGTGTTTTATTCCTATTGTTAGTTTAGAAACTTATTCTGTGTATCCACATGCGTATTAACTACCAAAGAAATAAATTTATAAAACGCAAAAAGAACATAAGAAAGCGGATGTAATAAATATGCCGTCGCGTCGTTATCATAATTAATAGATTACCCAAATAATTAAAATATGCTGGTAATACAAGAAATTTAATAAGATTAATTCTTCATTGTTCAAAAATAGATGCGGTATCATAATAATTTTAATTAAAACATTCTAACGGCTAAACGTACATGCAAGTACCCTCAATTCGTCGTAATCATTGCTACCTATAATAATACATTTGAAATGAATTTCGCCCAATAATATTTAAAATGACTCTTGTATTTGATATGCACATTCATATAATTAAATCCTTAAGCCTAAATTTAATTTATTGTTTTCAAAAGTAAGAACCAATATTTTAAAGAACGAGTTAAATTTGTAAACGCGCTCTTTATATTCGATAAATGATTTATAATTACAAGGATTAAGGATTTTAATATATTTATTAGTTTTTTAATTAAAAATCTCAAAATGCTGCTTGAAGTTGACTCGGTTAATGGTTTTTCGAAGAAATCTAATGTTTCCGTAAAACAAATTTTAAATAATTATCCTAAATATCAAATCAAAAAATAGTAATTTGTATAAAAGTTAGGTACTAAAAAGCTGATTACCATTTTAGATGGCATCGGGATACATGTTCACATCTATAAAAAAATGAAATACCGTATACGTTGTTAATAAGTAAAGAAATTCTAAAGGTTCTAAAAAGTTCCATCATAAAGCCCCATACCATTTTAGATGGCATATGCGGAGTTACATGTACCTTATACCTTTAATCCTAAAAGTAGTTCAAAGTTGACTTCTTGTTGAGTTAGATGTCACATGCATCGGAGATACATGTGTCATGTGCGTTAAATAATAACTATCCTAAAAGTAGTTTAGACTCTTAGGGTTCATACGCACTATGCGGGTAGCCGCATTACGGCTAGCCGCGCGGCTGACCGCAGGATGCGGTTGCGAATGCGGCCAGCCGGATCGCGGGCAGCCCCATTCGCAACCGCAACGTGCGATTGAAGAACCGTTGCGATTTGCGGTCATGTCGATCCATTTCAAAGATGGACGTGGAAGAAGTGGCAGCTATTTACTACATTAACACACGTTACGTAAAGAAGAAAAAACAAAGAAAGAAGTACTGGGTGCATCCTTATTTTCGAATTCCATTTTACCAGACGTACCACGTGCACACACTCATTCAATGGCGGGCAGCCGTAGACTGAACCGCACAGTGCGTATAGCAACCGTCCGGCTGGCCGTCACTCGGGCCGCAGCTCTCCGAGCAACCGGAGCGGTCTGCAGGTAGCCGAATCGCAGTGCGCATAGAAATGAATATTACGTACATAATTGTGCTTGCGGTTAGCCGGACGGCTAGCCGCAATGCGGCTACCCGCATAGTGCGTATGAACCCTTAGACGTATACAATAATCATACTAACGAAATAGACTTATAAGCGTTCCCAAAAGTTCCCAACACCAAGCAGTAACGGGCGAATACGATTTTAGATGGCACATGCGCCGGATAAGGGAACAGCGTCACATGGAACGGTTAAGGCAACGGCACAGGGACGCGTGGTCGAGCTCGCCCGTGTCCGCGCCCTCCGTATACACGGTGTGGCCTCGCCCGCAGAGGGACATGAGCGAACTGCAGATCGCTAAACACCTGCCCGTTGGCTCCTTTGGGGAGGACGTCCCGGACTTGCCGAGCGCGTAAGTCCCGGATGTCTGGGCACTAACGTTCCGGGATGATCACTGTAGCCACGATACTGGTTATTGGCTAGCTATTAGCCCCCATTATTATCGGGGTTAGGACTTTAGCTAGATATAGCCACGATATTAGGCTACCGCTTATCGTGATACGAAATTCGATATTAACTACGGCTTGCTCTGGTTTGGAAATTATGGATGACCCGATTCCTGGACTGCTGGTCGAGACAAATGGCAGACGCGTATCATCTATTGGATTTCAACAATCGTGTATGACTTGCCAATACGGTTTTTTAACCGGATTGATTTGACAAAAATGCCTACAAGACCGCCTTCACACTTGAGCGACTTTATCAGATGGCAGATGCGCGACTATGGAATGCGCGTCTGAATTTCATAGTATAAACAGAAACGCAGATATTGCATGATGCCGCCGCGGTCACCGCATACTGTCAAATCAGCGATGAGCCAGTGTTGCAAGCGCAAGTAAATATAAGTAATAGTACTGCAAAATGAGTGAGTTCTATACCGAACGGTTTATTTTGGGAATTCATGAGCGTTGTTGTGCGACTCGAAATCAGACAAACACAACCACAGACCAATAAAAAACTGGAAAGAATTATGTGTATTGTTTATTCCTGCTTTGTTTTTGATTTGTTGTTCAAATATTTCCCCGTCGAAATCCATTTTTGAAATGAAGTGCGTCACACTTCAAAACTGGCCTGAGCGGGTGCCGCGCTGCTGTTCTGATCTTATAATGTGAAGGGATATGCTTCTGACGCGCTACTAACGCCCTAATGTGAAGACGCTCTAATAGGATAGGATGGCATTCAGCTACCGATTCCCTAAAATTAAGCATTTATACGTGGAAGATTATATTCTACTATCGTTTGTGTCATTTGTCTTGGTCATCAGGACAGGATAAGCAAATGTGGAAAAAGTCGATGAGTTTATCCTTTCGTTTTGCTTTCGTTGAATCGAAAACGGAAAGTTTGTTCAGGAATAGTTAGTGCTCAGATATTCGTTATCTACTTTTATACATATAGTCGGAAAGTTAAATTTCTTACAATAAGTTCGAAAGCCGGCAAACTAGATCCTGTATAATTTGAAGGTATAGTACGAAATAATAATAAATAAATTAGAATTCTCGAGGAAAAGCTCGTTCAATCGATTGATTCATTCTTCGGTCTACACGGTTCAAGGTAGTAAATTTAAATTAAGGGTGATTGGCGGCATGCTGAAATTTCTACTTAAAATATAAAGGTAATAAAATGTATTCAATATACAAAACGCAGCGAAGAACTCCAGCGACATCTCATTTCCCGAATGAGAATTACGTATCACTTCGTGGGCTTAAGAATATTTCAAATTGAATATTCTTTGAGTAATGTGGGTATGTATATTAAGATGAAATAAACAAAGATAATATTATAATAAATGAAACCCTATCGCTTTTAATTTAGTTTAAGTATTAGATGAACGAAATATATATCGAATAACCTCATAAACGAAAAATGAATAATAAACATTAATATTGTTTAATTATTTAACCTCCTATCTTTCAAGTTAATAATAAGCTACTAATAAAAGCTAAAAATACCATAAAATAACATAATATGCATAAACCTTAACCTAACCGTATTTTTCGAATTCAAAATTCCCGCCATTTTATAAACGTCGTCTTGCGGCTTTCTTGTGGAGATTTCAAAAGACGTCCACAGATGTCGTTGAATTAAACGGAAAGTTTGTATGTGGTTAAATAGGGTTCGCCACTGTTCGTGCTTTAGGTAGGAACCTGTTTCAATTCCTATTTCCTACTCATACGTATCTTTACCTTGTACTGCATGAATCTAAAACCTGCTCTATGTGATATGGAAAACTTGTAATTTGCTATAAATAACTGGTGCAGAAAAAATTATAAAAATTAGTAAAATCTCATTTTCTGTGTATTTTCATAGTGATTTGTTTATAAGTAAATACGTTCTCCATATCATATTTATACTGTGTACCTACATGGAATATTATGTTTCTCTATTTTGTTTGCATGAAACTAATTTTGAACCCGTTTTCCGTGTGATGTGGAAAAATAAGTGTTTTTCGCAATAAAAAATTAATGCCACAGATAATTGCGTAAAATACATATTTTTCTATATAAATGTATAATTCTATATATGTGTTTTTTAGAGGTAAATATGTTTTCTATGTCACACGAATAATGCTGTTTACATGTTATGTTTCATGATTTTTTGTACTGCATGGAACTCGCTCGAATTTGTGTTTTGTTTGTGATATGGAAAATGAGTAGATTCGGGTAAAATTAAGTGCTGTAGAAAAATCGAAAATTATTATTATTTTCTATGTATATTTTAAAGTGATATACAACTAGCTGGACTCGCAAATGTTATGTGTCAAAAATGTAAAAGAATGGATTAAGTTGTTTTTGAGGAGTTTTGTTATAACCATTATTATTTTTATATATGTTCAAAAAAAAAATAGGGTTTGCAAGGAAATATGTTTCCCATATCACATAATAAATTTCATCTCTTTTACATAACACTGCGCTTGAAAATTGAATAAGTAATATATTTTGCATTATTTTCCTATACTTATGCATGTTACACCGTTTTTGGTAAATTATGTCTCTCTATATTTTGTTTTTACTGTATATTCTTGAATTGATGCTGTTTACAATGCGTATGAGTCATTGTTGCATTTTTTAGAAATATATATTTTTAAGTTATGCGTACTAAACTGTAAACCCGGCGCAGGCGCATGTGTTTGTAATCACAACTACTAACTATATTTATTATGCTATATATAAAAGCTTTAGTAAGAAATAATTTACATTAATTTTAGTAAGCATTAAAAATACGTACGGTTTTTTTTTTCATAATATTATTATATAAGATATTAATAAAATAAGAGACGGAAGTGAATTTTAGAAGATGAAGGTTATGTTTATATTGAAAATAAATATTTTGTATTGTATTTTCTTGACACAGGGGATGAGTTTATTTTGAAACAATTAGTCTTAAATAATGTCTATTTATGTAAATAAATATACATTATAACAGAGATTCTTGGAAATTAGCAATGTTTCTAACTTTCTAATGTTATGTTAGATATATTATTAATCTGTGATTCGAAAACTTTAAAACTATTGTTTATTTTATCTACTTATATCAAGTCATATAGATGATGTAATAGTTTTAAAGGGCTGAAATTATAGCTCATTTGGAGTAAATAAAAGTAAACATTACCTAGCTGAAACTTATTAGTTTCAGAAATTATTTGAAATTTTAACTTTTTTGAAAATTTACAAATTCTTAGGGAAAACGTTAAAAAGTAATAAAAACGTACATATTTTTAAGTTTTTCCATAAATTGTCAATAAATAAGGGCATTTGAATTTGAAACTTTTCTCTCTAAAGTTTTAAATTTTGGACATGTTTATAATATATTAAAATTACAAAAAAAAAATCCAGTTAAACTATTTAATAATGTAATATGTCAATGACTTTTGTTGAATGCCAGATACAATTAAACTTGTCATACATTTTAGATTTTCTAACTTCATATTACAGTAATCCAAAAGTAATAATGCGCATAGAAATCTTCGTCACTGTTCGGCAACTGTCATATTCCCGGAGCTTCCGAAGACGATATGTATATAGAGTGGTTAAATGCATTTTCTTCATGCATAATTTAGTAAAATTATGTGTTTTGTGCTAAAAGAGATTAATATTGATTTGTAAGTAACGATTTTGTTTCGATAATATCTTGTAAGTAAATAGCGAGGATAAACCCACGATTGCGAATATGTCTTTGTTGGATTCATTTACTTGGAAAATTTTATAGTACTTTTAAAGTGTATTACTGAAGCTGGTGTAATGATGGAAGAAAAGAAGGTTAAAATAACACAAAATTTATATTGTATAAAATATGGTTTTCAAACACAGGTTTACATTTAAACCATATAAATCTAATCATTAAAATCTTAGTTCAAAAGTATTTACAGTACTGATCATTCTTCAATAATAATATTATATTATTGTCATATTATTGTCATAAGACAATTACAAAAAAATAAAAATAAAAACAATCAAAATCAGGGATTATCTTTATTTCTGACATTTTAGATACATCGGAACTTTCATTATGCTCTTCTTCATTTTCACTTTCCCTACTGCCATCACCTGTGTAAATCATTCATCGATTAATTCAATTCACCTTTAAAAACATAACCAATACATACCTTACCATACCCTTCGTATGTAATAGCAGCTCTATATAATTCCACACAGAGAGAACACGTGCAGTCACCACCAATATTTAAAGACGACTGGCGGATTTTTGAGTTTTTTGACTGACAGGCTACCGTCACCTACCGCCCGATTTGTTTTTGATTGTGTATGACCGTGAATTGACTTCTATTTCTTTTGAACAAGGTGTAAAATGCAAGTGCATTGTTTAGGGCTCTTACGATCCAATGATTCGAGTGTTTTCGGAAATACGACAATTAGCGAAGATTTGCATGTGCATTATTAATTTTGGAGTACTGTATTATAGTATCACGATTTCCCAAAATTTTATTATACTGCGATAATAAAATTTGGGTTCTGTAATAATACAATTAATTATTGCAGAGCCCAAAATCGTCGATTGGAACATCAAAAGTTCTATCAATATAAGCCAGTAGATTATAGCCAGGCACTCCTGGAAATAGCCGATCGTCTGTAAAGAGTCGTTTAAGATTAGTTGTTGAAGTTTTAGACAAAAATCGTGTAAGTATATTATTAAAACTTTGCATGATTCACTGGAAATATTCGTAATATACGTTGCAATGTTAATGTTGATTAAAATTATTGTTCTTTGTGTAGCGACGGAATATGGCTTCGTCTCTGATAGTATGGTTGTAATTGGTGAATATTATATGTAGTAGAATCGAATAATGTAGTATTTTTAGCAACGTTTTCTCATTCCGAAACTCATTCTCATAGAAGAAGGCTTGTTTAAACAAAGACTAAACAAATAAAAAAAGCAAATTGTTTTGGATCACATTTCGTTTCACCAATCACCAGAGTGTAGAGTACATATACAGTACAATATTTAAATAATGAGATTCAATAAAAAAATATTAAGGTGAAATCGGTTCAATTATTGTCAAATGAAATTCATTTACAATTATAATATATCGCGGTTATAAAATTACCGTTAAAGAAAAATAAGTGTTAGTACGTGGCATAAAACAAGTATCAAATTCTCAAGACACCACATATTGCATGTAGCATCGCTTATAAAACATACAAGTTACAATCCGTACGAATAAATTTGAGACCTGAGCCGATGACGTTATTTTCAATGTAATATTGTAAGCTACCCTTCCAAAATAAATAAAATAATGAAATGTAATTCAAACTAAGTAAATACCAGTTTTACTTAGGTTTGGGTAGTAATATTTTTAAGGAGAAACTATGTAATAGTCGCATATGTCGCACTCCAGCCGAGTCTCAAGTTAACTCGTACGGGTTATAGATAGGTAGTTGTTTATTTTTATATTTTTTTCGATTCAGCAGTTTATGTGTTTTGAAGATACAAAACACAAGGAGCAAAAACGGGTCATAGCAATTACTACATTGAGAAAGATGTGTAGAACTAAATGTTTAGAAATGTAATCTGTGCAATATTAAATTATAGGCAATTTTTTGTTCAGTAGATTTCTACTTTTGTTAAATATTCTGTCAACAATTTTCCAATCTTCTGTGAGGATGAAATTCTCAAAATTATCGATTTTGCTTTAAGTAGTCCCACAATCCAATAACGCATTAAGTAAGCAATATTGGATTCAAGGTAAGTAGTAGACAGTACGGTAGTTTAAATTTATAACAAGATCGGTACAGTATTATTAAAATAACTCCTAACCTGGCGTCTGGTAATGGTACGTATAATGTAATTGCATGCATTTAGTTCGGATGGTGATGATCGAATATTTCATCTAAGACGGCTCAAAGGTAAGAATAAATGTACAGTCAGCGAGGCATAAGCTGAGCTTTGCATATGTGTGAGTGACCGCCAAAAGTACAGCCAGAAACCGCTACACGCGCCGCGCCTTAGGCCGCTACATAGAAAACTATAAACAGGTATAAGCCAATCAAAGGACGTTCCGCGCTCTAAGCCGTCATCTTATCTACACTATCTATATTTACTCACACACATGCAAAGCTCATCTTGTGCCTCACTACTAAGTAGTAGTAAGTAGTGTTATCTCAAAATATGTTAGTTTTTTAGTGCACTTCTAATTGTATTTTATTGATGTATTTGAAAACTTCTCTTTATTATTACGCTTTAAGTTCATTATATTTACTCATTAGTATTTAGTTATAAGGGGCCGTGCCACAAATATACATAATTTTGATCATTTTTTATTATGAAGAAGGCAAAGGTAAACTTATTTTTTGAGTCTGTAATTTTGTTATTTAAAATAATATCTAATAATCAAATTGTTAAAGCGGTCACTTAGTTCATTCTTCTGCGTATGTGACTGTATATAAATGTTGCATACACCCTTTACCTAAACTGAATAACTGGCACGGCCTCTCAATATCAAAACTAGATCCCAGAAAATAATCTGAAGGAAACAATTTTGCCTATATGTCATGCATGTCTGTATCTCGATTCATATGTATCAGACTGCGTCTAATTGTCACTATCTGTTTCCAGCCCCTTCAAGTTGCCGTGGGTGCGAACGTCTAAAGCACTAAAACGCTCCAAAAGATCTAAAACCCTGCATTAACCGTGAGAAAGAATACTGTCAAGACATCACAAGACACGGAACCGTGCACGCTTCGCCATAAGAATGGAAAATAGAATAAAAGTGGTTTTATGATGCGGGTAGATTTCAAAAACAGTGCGATCAAACTACCTTCATTTGGCCAAGTGTGGAGATTTGATGACTCATTATGTGCAGTTTGCGTTCTTGTGAATAAATAAGTGATGTTACGAATTTTCTCTGACCATGACAGTTTAAGTGTAAAAAGTAACAAACAGTGTTTGGGTTTTTAGGAAGCCCCAAAACAATATTCTACATGAGTGGAGTGTAGTTATTCACAAGAACGATTGTGGTGTTAGTTACGGTTTATTGACAGGGAGATAGGGTTTTTGAAGAACAATGTATTATTCTGTTTAAATATAAGCATCTAAAAAAGAACATTTGAACGGAGTTCCATTAGCGCAATTTTAGTCTCAGATTTTACTGACCTAAACATCAAAATATAAATTCACAAAGCAAATTATGCAAAATGCTCAGAACAACATACATGAAGGTCGTTCAACAATTTTAGGTGACATCTACTTTGAGATTGTCTAACTTATTGTTAGGGGTTGTTTCTGTAGGCAACATCCGTTTGTAGTAATTTTTCCAGTCTTCCTTAATAAGTGTGTATTCCTCGATGTTGAATAATTACTCGATACACTTTAGGTAGTTGTTGTGTAGTTTCAGATTGAATTGATTTAATATGATTATTAAAAAACAGACTAGTCGATACGAACGTCAGTCCATTTCTTCTTAAAAAGGAAACATGACAACACAAAAGACATAATGATCAAGTTAGTTCAAAACAATGAAAACAACACACTTTATATAATGACTGTAGAAACAACATAATGAAATATTATCCCTAGGCTAATGAAATATTAAGGTACATTCTACACATATTTAAGCCAAATATTGACACTTTTACGAAAAAAAAAACTGCATAATATTATAAAGTATTAACTTAAATTGTATTTGATCTTAAATTATGACGTGTATTTCTGAATAAATAGGTGTATCAAATAAATAATGAAATAAACCAATGCATTTAAATAATGAACTGGCAACTCTAGTCTTTTAAGGGAAGTTGCGAGTAACAGTTTATTAGGATATAATTATTTTACTTAACACATATTAAGTAATGTAATATTAACTTTAAGCACCTGAGAGTTAAATATCATTGGATTATGATTTGCAAATATACCAAGTTTTTTTTTATTCACACCTTCATAGCCTGTAAGTTTTTTTGTGATGGAATTTGTTGTCTATATGTACTGTCTCGGTATGGTTTGGTTTTAAAATCTTGTATGAAGATATTTTTCGCTCATAAAGATGCGTCTACACACAACAAATGATATAAACGAACATTCATTTTTGGTATATAAAAAACATTCAAATGTGAACTTATTTTTTGTGTGGACGCAATTTAAAGGATTCATATTTATTTGTTAATATGATAAATATAATGTTTTCGGCATTGTAGTCGTATTTAACAATTTTAACTTCGTAATTTAAAGTTTATTATTGTAAATGGAATTTAAATTCTCCTATCTCTGTAAATAATGTACTGTATTGTGAGTTTAAGTTACATTATATGTTGAGGCGTAATTTAATATTTTTTAGATGTTGTTTTTTTTATATATAATTTGCACGTAACATTATGTAAAGTTGATCTAGTTTTTTGGGGCATTAAAAGCCCCGGTATGTAAAGTTTCAATAGATCACAGAGTGAAAGAATTTAACTTTGTGGAAAGACGTATACACTTTGGACGTCAGAATAATTTATTACCCAAAAAAGATCTAATTTAATGAGGTTTTTAATATTAATTTATAATCCGATACTTAAAGTGTTACATTACTATTAGTAGGTATTCGTAGAAATTTTAGATTAAATACAGTTCAAATATTAGTCTTAGGTGGTATATATTCCTGTAAGTGAAGGTACATATTTCTTAATCATATATGTATATCGTGTTTTAAACTTTGCCTTTTAAATCCTTTAAAAGGTCATGCTGCATGATATAATCCTGTAAAATATTGGTGAGAAACCGATGCGCATGCATGCCAAAACGCTTCAATTCAAACCTAATGGGCCCTCTGAACAATGGGCAGCGTTGGCCCAACAAATGTTCGTCAATGTTTGCCATTACGGTGATAATGAATTAACATCTACAATGACAGCCGATCATAGATATTTATGCCATCTACACTATCGTGATTGTCTCTATTCTTCCAACGCTGTCCATTGTTTAAAGGGTCCAATACATATTTTAAATTAAATTCAAAACCAACCGTTTAAATTATTCTGATTATTTATTTTTGCTCGCTCGTAATTAGGATATGATCTATTTAAACAGTTTAAGTATTGTCTAAACTCTAATCTATTAGTTGGTGTATTTGGAATTGTATAACTCTTTTTCTATAGATGTAAATATTTAATTTTGATAAATTTAAAACTCATTGTTAAGTCCATTTGTTGCAATAACTGGTTATGTCAAGATCTCATTATTATTATTGGGGAAGCATATTTTAAGCATAATATTAAAGTTTAAGTTTGTAAGTGTGTAAGTGTTTTGAAACCGCTAAAGCGGTGTTCATTTTGGACTTTCCCTTTGGTAGAACAACTAGCCTGAAGAAAGGGAGTTGTCACTTAAAAGTGGCAGCTGTAACTATGAATAAAGTTATGTATGTACTATGTGACTTTTTCATATTTAATTTTGTTTTAAATATAATATGAAAAAGTCTGTTTGAATATGGTAACTGTTGTAAAGTCTTTTTTCTAGTGTCGCCATATCATATTAGGTTGAAAATTTTATTACTACATACATAAATTAAAAAAAACTAAATTTTTATTTTATTCCAAATGTGATAAAATAAAATAAAACTTGTAAATAATTTTAATTTTGTCTCAAAATTCTGATTCCGAAAATCCAAATTAAGCGTATTTTTAAAGAAATTAGTTAATGAATTCAATAAATGAATGTGCGAAAATTGTTTCGTTCACACTAACATTGGCAAATATTTCTTCAGGCTCGTTGTATCCGCTGTCGATTTATTTCAAGTTATGTAAAGACTGTCTTTAATTTTACTAGTTGCTTATACATTTTAATTGTGATGCGTCGTAGATTTAAATATAACTACCGATTTCTCTTATAAATATTGATATCAAGGTATGTAGTCGCTAATGTATCCTTGTAGTAACTATGTAACCTGTCTTTTGTCGTAAATACCATTGTATTGTATAGGAATTATGAAAAGTAGTCTTATTTCGTCTGAATAAGGTTGAGAATTCCCCGCCGTTTCCATTCGTAATATAAATTTGTGATCCGTTATGCCGAATTGTTATAGATTGTTTTCAATGCGAATTTCGATTGTGTTTATTTCTGTAACAAATTAGTAAAAAAAATGAAATCGAATTTTGTATACATAGTCGAGCCAATTTATTAGGCAACATTTGACGTCTATCAATTTTATCTTAGAAGAGAGGTAACCTGCTTAAAAACATCGATTAAACATTTGTCAATCGAACTTGAAACACACGTCAATTTTAAAATTCATCAGGCGAATCCCTGTCCCAGTAATATACTTTCTTTCGTAAATTTAAGGAGTAAAATAAGACTAGTATCTACATAATTAAAAAAACACAACGCATTTATTAATTTATGATGATTTTTATTCACAAGTAATCAATGCATTCGATTCTAGATGGCAGATTTCGATTTTTAGAGTAACGTCTCTGGTATTTAAAAAGAAAAAGGTTTATTGACACAAAATTGTAGCGACGTCAGTTTTTTAATTCAGAAATAACTATTAACTATATGTATAATATAATATATTATGTTTAGAATGGTTTATCAGTAAAATCTTAAAATTACTTGTATCGGTGATTATTATTATAAATATGTAATCGTAATTGAAAAAAGTTAGGCAAATGTGCAGTGCTAACAAAACGAAATAACATATTAATGTATGTCGCTGTTATAAGGTTACGTTGGTGAATTTTGTTGAACTGTCAAATGCTGCCTATTAAAATGGCTCTACTATAATTGATTTGATCCAACACTATTCTTAGATTTCATTGAAAATTGACATTGTTTCAATATCATAATATCATCTATCATTTCTTTAAATTATTACTTATAATATACCAATGATGCAATCTGCACTATCCACTATCAAAAAAAAAAAATGTCTTGCGTAATTTTCAATAATTATAATAATGTAAGTATGTTTAACAATCCAAAAATGTATGTCGGTGTACAACGTAGTGTTAAAGCTTATCTTTCCCAAATTTTTAACCTTATTTCGATGATTCATGTGATACTTCAGGCTAAGTTGTGTAATTATATGGAATTAAAGGCCTTCGATTCTAGAAATATGATCTTTTATTTTAATCCCAAAACCACAAAATATGAGGATAAACTTCTGGCGTAACTACCTTTCTACCGTTTATACGTTTACAAGACCTAAATTAATTTAAAATTTGATTAACTGTAACACCGTTATTTAAATATTATAAATGAAAAAGGTCTGCTATAATAGAAAATAAAGCAATAAAATTAATATTTATGAATTGTCTGTCTATATTACACTAGCTGCTCCGTGCGGTGTCACCTCCGTGGCTTCACCTTCTATTGGTCGTAGCGTGATGGTCTATAGCCTTCCTCGATAAATGAGCTATCTAACACCGAAAGAATTTTTCAAATCGGACCAGTAGTTCCCGAGATTAGCGTGTTCAAACAAACAAACAAACTCTTCAGCTTTATAATATTAGTATCGATTAAACGCTTCGTTGAAGCCTGTCTACTACATAGTAAATATAAAAATAAAATCGCTTGCCGCGGTTTGTGCCTATGTTTGCCAAGGTCTTAAAACTCTCTAAGGGAGTGACTCAAGAGAAAGTTAACATCTATACAACACGCACAATATCGCAGACTATATTTTTTGATTTGTGCGCTTGGATTTATATCCGCTTAGACTATAAGATAAAAAATGAAAACCATAAAAAAAACAGCTAGGTACGTGGTCGGAGTCGTGGGGGAACCCCAGAATACAACTTTTGCTTTATTAAAATTGTCCCTTATAGGACTAAAATAGGGGATGAAAATATTACCAGCGGTAGAGTCCGCGGGGCATCGCTTTTTGCAAATAAAACAACATTTTCAAATATTTTTTTAATGCCAAAATAATGACGAACTAACGCATACTACATTACAAAGAAACATTGTAATAGAGCCTGTTACGAACAATATCGTACATTGAGGCAATTTAAAAACGTATTACTAAAAACTAGATTCTCAAAGACAACTCAATTTGTAGAAGATCAAAATTTTCATTGAGAGTATATTCTACACATTTGAAGTGTATAAAAATTACAAATACGTAGGTATTGATATAATTCTTATTTCTTAGGTATTAAATTTACTTTATAAAGATTAGATAAAATTGTAGCATTAAAATGTATACAAAGTACAAATAATTATCTACAAAGTTATATTACGACCAGATAAAAATCTGAGTTGTGTCTGAGAATTCAGCTTCATAACGAACTTAACTATTTAATATTGTATAATTAAAGTATAAAACCAGAGAGTAAAAAAATAAAACGCCAACACTTCCCATTCTATATTATTATTCAAACTCGTCAATGGTAACGAACCTCCAACTATTGTACTCGGATACAAATTCCTTCTTATTTAAGACGTAAATCAAACATTATATGAATATATTCAAACTTAATTTCGTACTTGTATAAAATAAAAAATAATAAGCACATTCAGATATTTAACTACTAATTGCTATAAAGTGCACTAGAATTATTAAAAATTAAAAATAATTAGAACTACAAAATGGCAGCTAAGGTAGGCCACGTGGTGCCTCATTAACATAAGGTACAAAAGAATAAATTTGAGACCATACTCTCACTTCTTGTGAAACGCCGTAAAATAAAGTTAGTTATTTGGTTTCATTTTTGAATGGAATCCCTTACATTTCTTATCACATTCGCGGAAGCAAAGTTTTACATGACAAGCGGGAAAAAAATGAAATGTCAAATTGAAAAAAAAAAAAAACAGTGCTGCCAACACTAAACTAAACTTAACAAAATAAAGATACAGGCCAATTTGTCGGAGGGGATAATTTGACAAATAAAAGAATAACATTATGACAATACAAAAATATTATAATAAAAATAAGGGCAACACTGCACTCAATTTGACATTCCACAGACGATGAGACGATTGTCTGATTTTGGCCACTTAAATTCAGTGCTTATAGCATCGTGAATAAGGTATGATTTTATAACAACAATATTGAAAATGTCATTCAGAGTAAAACTTATAATAAGTAGATTGTCAATAAGAATATATAAAAAAAATCCATATCCAATTTAATTAATGACCATTTCACGATCAATAAACTTAATACATACTGCAGTTCTTATTTTATTCAAATAATTTCGAGTATTGTATTCTTTTAGGAGTCTGTTCTAAAACTCTTAAATTATCCAACAATTATTAAGTAGAATTCTTTATTAATTTCTATTTAAGCTATTAATAACTGCCCAAGGATACATATCAATTTTTACTATAAATAATTTTATAATCATTATATTATATCATAAAACATTTAATTAAAAACATTACAAACATGAAATATTATTAATATGTTAAGCACCTTCACCATCACGTCATCTATACTATATATCATTGCTGTAAATGTATGCTTTACTATACTTAATAATCAAATTCTTTCAAATGGCAGAATGCTAAAAGCAAAAGCACAGACAGTTGCCATTTATATAATATATAAACATTAAAATACAGAATAAAGGTATATAATATATCTATAAATTTTAAAACTAGCAACACCGACTTAACCGAGCTTTGGCGCCATAACATGACAATAAATTTTGAATTACGAACTAAATCTATCAATAAAATCCATAATATAAAAAATTATTGCTATCACATAACAGATACAATATTTTTTTAGATCGATATATTTAAGTTGAGGCACATACATATTTTCGTCCCGAGCGCGGGACGCGAACCGAGTATAACCTATAAACTGTATACATTACATTTTATAATTATGATGTGCTTTTAGCAATACTTAAATATTAATACTTGACTTATAAAAGCGTCGAAAACAAATTGCCAAACCACACCGCTACGCAATTGAAATCTATATATATAAAACTCAAAGGTGACTGATATAGTGATCTATCAACGCACAGCCCAAACCACTGGACGTATCAGGCTGAAATTTGGCATGCAGGTAGATGTTAGGACGTAGGCATCCGCTAAGAAAGGATTTCCCGAAATTCTTGCGGGAACGGGGAAAAACGGGGATGCACGAACAAAGTCGTGGGCGGAAGCTAGTTCCATATAAAATTACAATTATAATAATTTACTTTAAATACTGGTTACCTGAAATTGCACTTTGTCTGTATGTAAATAAGGTTCAAATTGATTATATCGCAGTAGCTTTAAAGAAAAAAAAAATACTATTTGTTCTGTGCTAACTACAACTAGAGCTAAAATGAATTAAAACGTAACAGCTAGCGACTCTAACACATTTATATTGCACCATATAGCACTTTTGTTAGACGGAGACAGCTGTATATCTAGTACAAAGCAAGTATCAAAAAACAAAAAAGTGCTGAAAATCTATACTTAAGTGGGAAGAAAATAACGTGTTAGTAAATATTGCCAGTAGTAAAAATTAGCCGTAAAGTTTGACTTCTGTTTCTACGCAGTTCTTGAATAAGTTGTCTATGTCTTTTAGTGGTTTGTCTTTATTATTATTTTGAATGAAATCCTCGATCTCGTTGAGACAGGCTTGTTCTATTTCTTGGAGGACTTTGCTTATTTTATCGTCTTTTGCTGTGAGGACATGCTTCATGTGTAGGGTGTAGAGGTGGTGCTCCCGGTTGGGCTGGAATTCATCATTTTTTGGAGCTATAGAATTTATTTTGTATAAAAATATAAATCATTATATTATATAACTAGCTTTCCGCCGGCGGCTCCGCCCGCGGTTTCAAAGAAAAACTCGCATAGTTCCCGTTCCCGTGGAATTTCCGGGATAAAACCTATCCTATATTACTCGTGGATAATGTAGCTTTCGAATGGTGAAAGAATTTTTAAAATCGGTCCAGTAGTTTATGAGCCTATTCATTACAATCAATCAAACAAACAAACAAACAAAGTTTTCCTCTTTATAATATTAGTGTAGATAATTCTAAAGAGTTATCAACAGGGGTTTTATGAAGATTGATTTGGAAGAAACAATTTCTATCTTCGTTTGATTTACAAAGTACAAAATTTAAAAGTACAAGTCGGATTTGTATGAAATTTTACAGTAACATAACTACAGGTAAATTAGCTTGGAGAAATTTTTGCGTTTGTAGTAGTGTATGGTCAGCAAATAAAATAAAACAACATTTTATTTTTAGTTTTTATTTTATATATATAAGGGATTTTAAATTAAACTATATGTG
This sequence comes from Colias nastes, assembly GCA_907164665.1. NCBI lineage: Eukaryota > Metazoa > Arthropoda > Insecta > Lepidoptera > Pieridae > Colias > Colias nastes. The sequence continues at coordinate 13,316 of CAJQZM010039343.1, read as the reverse complement.
TTTCTCCTCTGAAAAAGATGAGACTTTATTTTAATATTTGCACATTTAACATACGTATAACTTTTACACTAACAATGTTACTAAAATGAAAAATTTACTAACCTGAAAAAGAAACGACATTTAAAGTTTAATTCTTTAGTTTGAGAAGTCAAAGGCTTGCCTCGACCATGTTTTAACACTGGAGCCATTTTGAATTAACAATATAAAGTTACAACACTTACACACAAATTAAACACTTCAACAAATATTATAACAATACAAATAATAACAACAATCAACAAATACAAAATTTAACAATTAAACTACTAGACCGGGAGATATTGACACAAAATTTCGAGTCATTTGTAACAGGATGGCGGTTCTACAGGGGTCTTAGTACGCAATGACAAAAAGAAAAACGATGGTGTGAACGCTGGTACCGGCGCGGGCGGCTTAGTCGCGTGGGCGTTAGTCGAACTCGTCGGAAAAATAGCGAAGTCAAACAATTTGTAATACAAAAATTTTAGAATTTACCGATAGCCCATAAAAAAGAAGTAGGCGGTAGTGTCATGCCATACTTTTCCGGTGTGACTTACAGCCCGCCATACCGACGCGAATGTGTTGATTTAAAAAAAACAATTCAACCATTTGTACCAGGCTAACTTTTGCACAGGTAACCATCGTCGTGCAGCCATTTACGAAAATCGCCATGCCATACTTTTTGGACGATTCCAAATGGTCGCCATTCCGCCGAAAATCTGCAAATTTTTTTTTTCGCCGAACCATTTGTACCACCCTAAATTTTTTTTTCAACAACTCCTGAATGATTATAAATAGAAGTGTGATAATGCCATACCTGTGGGAGGTGGCGAATGTGTATAAGATTTTTTTTATTGTAAGATTTTATTCGTATTTTGAACGATTAGTAACAGTATGGCACTAATTTTTCCTGTAAGTTTGAGGTTCAACGAATATAAATACAAAATTTCAAAGATCTAGGTGGTGGAAATATTCACTTATATAAATTAATACTAAATTAATTTTTCAAGTATGGCAGCACTTTTTCCCCCTACTAGAAGTATGGTAAATATAATAATGGTCACATTTTATCAAATACTCTCCAAAAATCCAAATGCAATACTGGAACAAAAATTTTGGCGAAAAAAAAAATTTTTGCGACCATTTGGAATCGTCCGAAAAGTATGGCATGGCGATTTTCGTAAATAGCTGCACGACGATGGTTACCTGTGCAAAAGTTAGCCTGGTACAAATGGTTGAATTGTTTTTTTTTAAATCAACACATTCGCGTCGGTATGGCGGGCTGTAAGTCACACCGGAAAAGCGGAAAAGTATGGCATGACACTACCACCTACTTCTTTTTTATGGGCTATCGGTAAATTCTAAAATTTTTGTGTTACAAATCGTTTGACTTTCGCTATTTTTCCGACGAGTTCGACTAACGCCCACGCGACTAAGCCGCCGGTACCAGTGTTCACACCATCATTTTTCTTTTTGTCATTGCGTACTAAGAACCCTGTAGAACCGCCATCCTGTTACAAATGACTCGAAATTTTGTGTCAATATCTCCCGGTCTATACGTAATAATTATAATTTTTGAATGAAATGTGTGCTTTATGTTCTAGCGGTACCAAACAACTGCACGTGGCACCTGCGGACAGCGTAAACTGGTTTATTCTGGTTTTGTGCGTGTTTCCACTTTCCACTATCAAGTGACGATTTATTTATTTGTTTTGTTTCGTAATTATTATGGTCAAATATTAATTATGAAACAAATTATTATGGACACGATATTTTATTGTTTCACGGTAGTCGCCTTGTCGTTTGCTCAAGGACGTGAAATTGAATGATATATTTTTTTTTATAAAGTTAAAACCATTTTCTTTCAAATAAAAACTTGTTTTTATTGAAAACAAAAGTGTTGCTAGGAATAAGTATAAAATTAAATAGTAATGTTAGGATATCGAAACATTTTTGTATAGGCCAGAACGATATAGTGGAAACGCGCTCTAAGATCTGAGTAATATACACACCACTACATATGCAAAAATTTCTCCAAGCTAATTTACCTGTACTATATATTAGAATAACAGATGAGCTATAGAAATCCTTATTTTTGCGGGTTCGTCCGCGGGTGAAACCGCGCGGCACAGCTAGTATAAAAATAATATTTTTTTATGATTTAGGGCAGCCGTACACGGGCAGCTCGAGCAGTTAACGGCTGAGCGATTTACACGGACTGCTCGAGCTGTCGCTACAAACCGCGCAGTTGACGGCTTGAAGCGGTCGCGACTGCTCGTGCAGTCATGTGTACGGCGGAGAATGAATGTCTATAGTTCACCGCACGGTCGCGGCTTCAAGCCATCGGTCTCAACTGCTTGAAGCGGTCCGTGTACGGCCGCCCTAAAACTGACCTTTTTAGGGCTGACAGTGTGGGGTGAAATAACCGCGTTGGGGGTAAAAACAAACGGTTTGTAGTACGACACACTTGGGTCGGGGGTCGCTGTGAACCAGTGCACGGATACACCCTCTGTAGTTATTGACGATACCTATGAACATAAACAGTTTCATAGATTAAAAAAGAGCGTGTGTGCCGAGCACACGTGTCAGAAGTGAAACTTCTTTGGCAAGATTCGCCGTGACGATATTGGCATGACGCGACCTTAAAATTTTACTCTGAACGCGCCTAAAGAAGTTTCACTTTTTAAAGAAGTAACGTAACAGTTTTCAGTGGTGTGCTAGGAAACTTGGCCAATCTAGCAGCCTCTGGTTACTTTAATTTATATGTCTATTAAAATGACACTCCAATAATGTTTACAAATATACATCAAGGTAATAAAATATAGTCTATCGGAGACACTGTCAGCTAGCGGTTGAAACCGGCTCAAAATTCTATATATATGTTTATTTATTTATAATCATGATTTTTCGATAATATAGTAAGTGAATAGAGGTCATAAATAGGGGCTTTTACGTCCTCATACTTGTCATGTTACATTTTTTATAAGTTCATCAAGTAAAAGCGCCACCAACAGCATTCCTCATGACACTGCACTATAAAACCTCTGACGTCATATTCACTATCATAGACGCATTTTGTATTAACCTTTCCTGTCACTCAATATGACGTCTGTTACATCATATCTTTTACGTAAGAACTGTCATATACTTTATGTGCTTATAGTATTATAAGTGTCATAAGGTAAATAGTATTATTTTCCTTATAACACAAAGGGGTGTAAGATTTTACATAAGAAAGCATTGTAACTGGTCACTTTTCCTGTTTTATTTGGACGTTTAAATAATTTTTCTTGTCGTACCTGGAGTCTTTAAATAGGAAATGTCTTATTAACCGCAAGGTCTTTGTCCTTAGACCGGAAGATAATCGACATTGACCTTAAAAATGATCGGAAATAATTCCGTTGCTGTTCGAAGTCAATTATGAGGATTAAGATTACTACTTACAGGACAGTTCTTTGGTATATTATGATATATTATGTAGTTAGATATAAGTTACATTATGTAAAATTGAAATTGTAATATTGACATAATTTTAAAAGATCAACTATGGAGTTTCTTGCCGGTTCTTCTCCATAGATACTGCTTTCCGAATCGGTGGTAAATGTTAAAAATATGTAATGTCGATTCGAAAGTGCTTCTAAAAGAAGTCTAATTGAATAAAATATAAATGTTTGAGTTTGAAATGTTTGAGTTTACTGGAAAACGTTTTATAACTAACAACTGTAAAATTTTCACTAATTTTATATTTTTCTTGCCTGCGTAACAAATAAAGAGACTAGTTATCCTGATTGGAAGACCCTGGAGTATTTTCAATACAATCCTACCTAAATATATTACTAAACATACCGTAACTGCTGTACAATTTTGGATATTTTGTTATTATTTTAAATGCGAGTTATGTTTTTCGATTGTATGTATGTTTGTCTGTATATTATATGTTTATTTCTTTAGCACGCCCTACCGCTGGACAGATTTTGACTAATGGAGTGTCGTTTGTAATCATCACTGTGGTAGTGACTAGTGACATAGGCTACTGAAATGAATAGTCGGGTTTTCCATACCTGACTCCCCTGCGTAGGAAAAGTGTCATCTACACCGCGGCAAATGCAGCTTTCCTTATGACGAAGTACTGTGAACATATCTCGGACGTCGAAGCTCTTGTTAGCGGACAGCTCTGAGAGCAGCCTCTGGCCTTCCGCCTGACGTAGCTCATCACCACCCGACGAAAATGCGGTGGTAAAGTCGAATTTACCCTGCAATGTTGTAATGTATGTAAAGTCAAATGGATTTTGGACATTTTTGCTTTGGAATATTAAGAGCTAGCGCGCAAGAGCAACTTTTGTCTCCGCAACTATTTTGTCTCTCCCATCAACTGTATAGGAAGTTGCGTCGCTACGTGTGCGCACTTTCTTACTAGCCCATAGAGTTGATGGGAGAGACAAAATAGTTGCGGAGACAAAAGTTGCTCTTGCGCGCTAACTCTAAGGATGGATAGACGAATTTCGCTTGCACTTTGGTTTGGTTTTATTATACTTAGGTATTTTTTGTACATGCGTACTCAAGTAATGAAGTAGAATTAACCTTGCAATTACGTTTTATGGGATTTTGGTCGTTGTTGTTTAGGACGATGAAGTGAGGATAGTCGAATTTTGCTTGCACTTTGGTGGTTTTATTAGATTATATTATGGGCCTGGTTGCTCAGGAAAATGAATAATGATATTTGTGTTAGTAAATAAGTTAACTAATTGAATTAATTACTTATTATACTGTTCTATTTTTATAGTTATATTCCATGCCCATAAATTATTTAGTATCCGATCCTTTTAATCATATAGTCCAATCGATGAAACCTTATGTAGGTAACATAAAGATATAAGCCGAAATTAAAATCTATTGTCACTTTTCCGTAAGCCGGTGTCGTTTTAAGTTCAAAGGTTAAAGAAAAAATAAAATGGAATAATTTTTGTTCGATGCAATTGATATGCAAATAAATGAAATCGCTCACTTGAAATTAATTCTACTTTCCTATGTAGCTAGTTTTACCTACTGTATATTATATACATATAATACAGTATAATACTGCGACTTCATCTGCATTTTCAGCAAGGTTTGTTGTATACCTTGTATACGTCAAGGCGAAATTTTTATACTTTAAAATTTAATTTAATTTTTAATCAAAATGAATATACATACTATAAAAAACACTGTCACACGCGGCTTTGAATTACACGAGCGTAACATCAATACAAAATGGGTATAAAATGGGAAAAACTATTTCTTTGCAGAGCAAACGAAATCGCGTGAGTCAGCTAGTTAATGATAAAATTACATTTCATCATAAAAAACTAAACGACTTTTTCATAACATTTCTTAATGAAATACATTGTCCATTCATATATGAGTTAATCCAATTATTACTTTATCAAGAACTGACGCGGTGCTAAAATATTTGTGATGACGTCACGTTGGAATCTCCTGGTAAAAGTGACTAATCAGTCTCTCTCTAGGATTATATTCAAAGGAGCTTATCACACATCTATGAGGAAAATTATACTACATTGTAGCTCCCGGAAATACTGTATAGATAATCTGTGCTAAGTATAGCATACGGAAAAGTGCATTAGTAGCACAATACATTATTGGGCGTACAAAGAGTGTATATTTTTCCAATTATTTATAACTAGTGAACTGACAATGGCTTTTTGCATTAGCCAGTAATATGAATGAGCACTGCCTGTATAATCATCGCGCAAATCTATATTTATTCGCGAAAAATACATTCTTCGCTACGCAATAACAATGTTCTGTGGTTATGTAATATGTGATGGTTATAGTTTCGTTTTATGTCAGCCAATTTTTAAGCTATTGCATAGCTTCTATCGCGGGCCTTGAGCGCGGGGACCGAATCGAGAAATTCCGTAACGAAAAAACCTCACGCTCCCCACTCCGACGGGCTCGGAGGTGTGGCTTGAAGGCATGCTATGCAATAGCTTTACCGCGGCAGTCCCCGAGTGCCACACGTCTTTTTATATTTATGAGGGGTACAATTTAAAAGTAAAATGAAGACTGCTAGATTTAATCATACAATGACTAGTTGTGCCCCGCAGTTTCACCCGCATTGCTCCGCTACTATCATTAGTCTTGGCATGATGATATATAGCCTATAGCCTTCCTCGATAAACGAGCTATCTAACACTGAAATAATTTTTCTAATCGGTTCCTGAGATTAGCACGCTCAACCAAACAAACAAACAAATAAACTCTTCAGCTTTATAATATTAGTATAGATTTTAGTAAAGATCTGTAATCTGTCTCAATTTGCTTGTTAGCAAGATCTGCAAGTATTAATGTCTGTAGTATTATTTTTATAATAATAACTATTTTTTCAAGAAGTGCATACCTACCTACTAAAAAAATCTTTTGTCAACTATATCTATCAGATTTTTCTAATTCTATCAAATAAAGCAAAATATAATTTTCTACAATATAAACTAAAAGAGACCAGTTACCTTGCCATCCCAAACGCCCATCTTTTCAGCTATTTCATACAAATTCTCCGAATGCTTGTCGATTTTCGACTTAATCGTCAAGCCATTTGATATGTTCCTGTATCCAGTCTCTACTTTCTCAGCGGCCCATAGTTTTCCGCTCGTTTCCAGTACCCAGGCCTCTTTGGGGTCGGCTATTAGGAAGGAATTGTGGTAAAAGTGACTATCATCGAACTCCGAGCATGGCCCACCTTGACCATACTTCTCTAGAAGTGTCGTGATCACATCTAGCGCTTCTTCAGCTGTGTTACCACGCTCTAAGCCCAACCTGTAAAGATTTACGTTACTTTTATATTATTTATTTATTCATTGCTGATTCTTTACAGCTATTCTTACAATAATTACATAATACGCCAAATAACAAGATTTCCACTTATAGCATTTAAAATATGTGACAAAAAAGTTAAGTAAGATTATAGAAATGAAACTTCTTTAGGCTCGTTAAGAGAAAATTTTTAAGGTCACGTCATGGCAGTACCGTCACGTCATGGAGTAAGGCGACGATTTTGGCATCTTTGAATCTTGCCAGAGAAGTTTCATTTCTGACACGTGTGCTCAGCACACACGCGCCCTAAATTTTTTTTTCTGATGTATACCTACAGTATAAACTTGGTTCAATAGATAGAGGAAATTCACATGTGCGTATGTATATCAATTTACTGACTTATCGTAAACTAGTTAATGACACATTAAATTTAGGAAATAAAATTATTCAATTAAAACCAGATGATGTAATGAAACCGGTATTTATCCAAAATAAGTGGAACTATAGTATAGTGAAAGTGGTTTAATTTTACAGTCTTATAGTAGCAGTTAAAATTAGAAGTAACTTAGTACTAATTATAACTTATAAGTTAAAATATGTAACAAAAAGTAGCTAAGATGTCGCTTAAATATGAACATTTTTAAGTGACAGCAGCCGACTTAAGGCACTCGCAAGTTTGGTTTTAAGATCTTATAGTTTAATCTAAAGGTCTGAAATTTGCTAATTAAGTAGTTCTAGCGTTGGAAGTTATAACAGGTCACAACAGATAATTAATTATTTGAAGGACAGGAAGCGGAAACACAAAACATTAAGAGCTACAGTAAAATACAAATCGAGTTCTCAAATTCGCCATTCGCACTTCAAATTAAAACATGTTAATATTGTTTTCCCTGTGTGATAAATGAATGAATGAATAAATGAAAAATTAATTGTCCTATCCTACTTCCTACTGTGAGGATGGATACTATTAAAGTTTGTGAGGATGGATGTGAATGTGTGTGTTTGTTACTCTTTCACGCAAATACTACTGAAAACATTACAATGAAATTAAGCACACATATATAGAGGGTAACTTTGGTTAACACATGATAGGTTTTATCCCGGAAATCCCACGAGAACGGGAACTATGCGGGTTTTTCTTTGAAAACGCGGGTGAAGCCGCGGACGGAAAGCTAGTACACCATATAGGAAACAATTAAAAAACTTTATATGTAACACATATTTAACAATGTGCAGAGGGCGGCCTTATTGCTGACAGCGATCTCTGCCAAGCAACCCAAACGACAAGGACAAATTCTGAGTATGGTGGATGGTGGTGCATAATAAACTTAGAAGTACAAGAATTTATAATAATAATATTATATGCTACAAATATCTGATATTTTTCTTTAACGGTGAAGGTGTGTAGAACCCTAAAAGTACGGAACTATAGTCTAAAAAAGATAAGTCAACCCTGAACCATTGAGAAAATGGATCATTGAAACAAATATACAAAATTTTAGTGTATTGAGATTGACATAAGTATGAATCTTAACTAGCCTCGAATGTTTTCTAAAGTGTTCATCTTAATACATTTAAATATTTAGGTTTGCCACAATACCGCTGCTTCAAGCATATATTTTGTCTCTATGTGAAATGTGCCACGATACGTGACCTTAGTTAAATTTAATTTATTGATACAATTTATACGTGACTCCATGACTTGTTATTTCTTGAGAAAAACCTTATGTTTACGTTGTTTAAATAACCTCTTTAGCACAGTATAAATACATTTGTATATAAATATTTTATTACTTACATAAATTTCGCATTAGCAGGTGTGCATTGCTTTTTATTATATACTAGCGGTCCGCCCCGGCTTCGCCCGTGGTACATGTTTATGTTTTCTTTCCATCCTTGTACTTCAAGGAATATTATAAAAAAAGAATTATCGAAATCGGGTCCACCCGGCGTTCACGCGTGATGCCGTGACCAAGGAAAACGGGTTTCATTTTTATATATTATATAGATTGCTTTTTTAATTAAATTTTTAAGGAATATTTTGAAATATTGATTATTGAGTACATTGGATATAATATTTTCTCACTCCATTACATAAATTACCATAAACTGACGCATGCGCAGTTAACTTTAAGAAATCAAACACCGCTAATTTTGCTAATCACTAATATCCTATTGACATAGATAGGGTATACAATTTTGGTGGTGAATAGAAAAAAGGACAAACAGACAAAAAATAATATACCTACTAGCTTTCCCAACGACACGATCTCATGGATAAATATTATTTTTGGCCTAATAGATAAATTGCAGTAAATTTGTTCAGCTTTTGAATAAAGGAGAAAGACAACTTAGCATGAGGCATGATTCAAACTTATAATTTTCTATGGGTTCTTGGAAAGAAGAATAAAACATAATTAAAAAATGTCGCCAGCACATATCTCAAAAAACACAAAAACATTTATAATAATAATTATAAAGAGGCTACAGAAAATAAAAAAAAGAAACACAAATAGCATGGCCGATATCCTATTAGCATTGATTGAATTTCAGTAGCGGCTTGTCTGAATTGTCAGCTGCTCACCAAATAAATAAAATCAATAAGAATAAGCCGATTAATTATCACTAATCACTAAATAGTAAATAAAGACAGCATATCAATTAGTAGGTAACGTACGAAATAATTTATAATACCCTATATTCATTCACCCCTTAAATTTAAAAATAATAGGTAAATGTTACGTCTCCGTCGGCCGACGCGTCGAACCAACAACCAAATAAATGTTTATATTTTCTTCAACATCTAAATCTAAATACACTACGAATTGAGAATAATAGGCCGATTTTAGCACTGCATCTGTTGAAAAAATTCATCAAAAATTCATACAATGACAGCGCTGTTACAACTTGCTGACTAGCACGTCGCCCCATTTCCTATACCACAAATAAGTTTGCTGACTAACGCGTAAGGGCGTATTCAGAAAGAAAGCTTGAAACTTATAAGCGCTTATAAGCGCTTATCGGTGCTTGTCAGCGCTGGTAACCCGCGCAGGAAAATATATGAACACGCGCCGATAAGCGCTGATCGGCGCCGACAAGTTCCGATAAGCTTCAACAAGCGCTGGTCAGCGCTGGGTGCTGCCATATAAAATTTGTTTTGGTCTGCTTCAACCTGCTTCCTTTGTGTAGAACGAACCAGCGTTGACAAGCGCCGATAAGCGCCGATAAGCGCTTATAAGTTTCAAGCTTTCTTTCTGAATACGCCCTAAGACTCACCTTACAAGATCCATGCCCAAGAGTCGCTTTTGCCTCGCATCCCCCTCCCCTTCGTTGTTGTTCGTCCACACCGCCTCGTTGCCAATGACAACGCTCTTGCTGTTCGCGCCCATTTCCGCCCCCCACATCCAGGCGGGCTTGCTGAGTATGACGTCATTTATTGGTACGGCACTCTCGCTTATGGTTATGTAGGTGCACTGTAAGGTGGAATGTAATTAGAATAAGTTTAAACATATTTTTAATAATTATTATGTACTAGCTGCCGCGAGCATTCATCCGCGGCCGAACCCGCGGGCAGAAGCAAGTAACATTTCTAATTTCCGTTCAGTGGTTTTGGCGTGAAAGACTATACCGAAGATAAGAGAAAATTGTATCGTAATAGTTAGCTTATTGCAAATCCCTCGGCGAGCATTTCTCGTTTTCCGCAATATAAAATCATCTCTTATTAATTAATAATAGAAAACATGATCAAGTAACTATGATGGTTTGAAGAGCAAAAACAAATGTAATAAAAAAATCTTTGAAAAGAAAGATTTCAGAAGTGACAAACTGCATATTATTTGAAAAAATTTATAAATATATTTAACAAACAAAACTAATGAAGGTTTGAGCTTTCACAAAGTTCTTCAAGTTCACAAGTGAATCTTTTATTAAATAAATGTTAGGGTTGATATCTTTACATTAACTCAAAATCCCCTGTAATCTGAGATAAGTTGTCTTGATGCAAGAAAATACACGATGGATAGTTTACAATAGAGTCAAATGTAAAGTTTAGAATTACAAATCACAACATAATATATCAGTGGGTGGTTTTCTTAAGGTTTTTAATTACATATCTCTCTTGTTACAAATTTAATAAAGTGCAAGACTGCATTTAAAGATTTGACTGACTTCATCTATAAATAGAACAATTATTATTTACAGTAGTTACTTCTCATTAGTTACAGTAAAATATTGATCAAACAAGATATAATTATGCAAAGGCTCGACTCAATCTAGTTATATTTTAATTAAGTTTTCAATATTATTGTGATCAAATAAAAAGTACAGTAGACCCGCGGTATTCCAACAATCGTTTTGCAAGGCCTTGTCGAAGTATCGAATTTGTCAGATTATAGGGTGCTGCCTAGAGATCCCCCTATAGTCCGTCACTACATATTTTAACTTAAATATATTTCAGCATGAGCATGGCCTCGGCTTGATTCAAACTCTCAGAAAAAAATCTTGTTTAAAATGTGAAGCATTCTATTATTGAAAGAATTATCATGATTGGATAAGTAATTCCGAAGATTGGTATTTTATTGAGTTTGATTTTATGTGAGTATTCGAGACCACGCTCGCTGCAAAGTGTGTGAAACATCGGGATAATAATATAATGAAAAAATCATGTTTAAAATTCGTTCTTTCTCTGTTTGTTTAAATTTTAAATTTCTAAATTCTGAAGATTACCCTCTACAAACACAAATAAAGCGAGATACATTACCTCTTTTAAATAATAGTTTATTAAATTTATTGAATTTAATAATTAAAATCACAAATTCATTAAGGTGAGATCTCATCTGAATTATTTCCATACATCCATACTAATATTATAAATGCGAAAGTAACTCTGTCTGTCTGTCTGTTACTCAATCACGCCTTAACTACTGAACCAATTTGCATGAAATTTTGTATAGAGATTAGAGATATTTTGATACTCGAGAAAGGACATAGGCTACTTTTTACCCCGGGAAATAGGATAGGTTTTATCCCGGAAATCCCACGGGAACGGGAACTATGCGGGTTTTTCTTTGACTGCGCGGGCGAAGCTGCGGGTGGAAAGCTAGTAATAATATAAGATTAATAATAATTTGATGCATGCGTCGCTTGTAAAGTAGGAGTGAATGGTGTACAATAAAAATTTCTTTCAATTCAGTGGTGTTTTAGAAAATACCTGTAAGTACACCATTTCCAAAATTATGTGTACTTAAAAATAAAAAATAAAAAATTAAAATTGAGCAGTTGCTATTACTAAGAATTATTAATTATAAATAGCTATAGTATACTAAAATAAATTTATGAACTTGTTCACAACAGAGTCAAAATTAAAAATTGAAAACACAAAACTATGTTTCATATAAGAATGGTTTACTTTACACAATCTTCAAGGTATTAACTTTTCTTTCTTCTTAAATATCATGATTTACTTAGAAATAAATATACATACATTAATACATGGTTAAACAAATATATTAGATAACAATATATAGATTGCATGAAATAGGCGATTATTTAAATTTAAATGCCAAATCGTTATAATTTTATTTTTTACGTGTTACTTTAGGAAATACCCAAATAGAGTTTTTATATTTACTTCCTCAAAGTATATCTCTAACAAAGATAGTATTATGACGTAAAAATAGCATCTAACAATCTAGACATTCAGAACATAATTGCGATCATTAAAATCTAGACACTAAATCATAAGTTTCCAATTTTTTGTAAATGTAACTAATAATAACGTTCTCCAAAAACTCGCATATTTTCTCAGTTTATTATTTCAGCTAACATCTAAAGACATTTACGTTTTGTCGAGGAATTAACACTCTAACAAGTTAATAATTAACGTTACTTACCCTCAACGTTGATTCACGAATTCTATCTTTTACAAAAATCACTTCTTGGACTTCGTTCTGTGGCCGATCGGAATTTTTTCCGAATATTACGGCATTGTTTTTGGTGAAAGGCGGCAAGACTACAAAAGTATCGCACGAGCGCGGAAAATACATATTTTGAATTTTTTATAATAAACTGTTTATTTATTTTCCAATACAGAGACCGTACGCTTGCAGTTTGCACTCATTGGCTTGCACCGAATACCGACCAACAGACGAATGTTAACGTCAAAATTGACAGATGAGATTTGAAATTTGAAATGAGAATGACAGTTTACACAGATTAGTGTTACTAGCGTTCAAAAAAACTATTATATAAATAATATAAGCAGCTCGCAAACAGCTCGTTTTCTCTCGTTTTAGAAAAAAAAATCAATAATGTAACCACTGCTTAGAGTATATAATATATACTATCTATAGAGTGATAACAACCAAGTGGGAACAGTAGGCACAGGTGGGAACAACACGACGTTCCCGCCGCGAGCGCTCGTAGTCGTGGTTGAGTGCTGTCGAAGTGCGTTGCTCTGGAATTTTTTTCATATTTACGAATAAACA
>CAJQZM010039342.1:0-17787 GCA_907164665.1 Colias nastes | reverse complement strand
TTTTTTTTTTTTTTTTATATTTCATAATTAAATGAGCATTATGAGTCGTGCACTTTTGGATTTTCCAAACTATTTTTTTTTTTTGAAGATTTGACCAATAATCATCTTCCAATGTGGCAAATCAGTTATTCGGACGTTTTTATTGAGGTTGTTAATTTTGATTTCAAGTAATATTTTTGTGATTTTTTTGTTTAAGAGGAGGCTCCCTAACATAATTTCTGGCACTGAGAGACCGGTTACGGTACTAGACGCTAACACAGCCGTAATAAAGTTGAATATCGCGTGCGCTCTTTGATCGCGTTCGAGCTCGAAAAGTAAGTCTCAATTCTTATTTCGTTTATAACTAAAGTAATAATTGATCTAGAGAAAAAATATCTTGGGATTCGATAGTAAACTCTATTTTCTTACTGTTAACATTTATTTTAGACATAAAGTCCAAGTAAATCTTTAAAAAAATGTAATAATCCTTAAAAAAGGCATAATTTTTTAATAAAAAATGAATCGAGCGAAAATGTTACAATTACGTAACTGTCTTGTACATCGAAAGAAAAAGACCCAATAAATCATATTATACTAAAGTTCCATTTTGATTGTATGTGTGCCTGTTTCAGAATCTTAATGCAAATTCACATAAAATTTAGGGAGCCTCCCCTTAATAGACCATAGATTACAATAATTACACAAAAAAGGTTGTGATTGATTCCTTTTTTATTAGTAATATTTTGCACTAAATTTAAATTTGTTTGTTATTTTCCTCAAATATTGTAAAGTGTACCTACACAAAACCTCATATACATTTCAATATACAATTAAATTAATATTATATAAAAAATATACTTATTTATGAATTTATTTATAAACATATATTATATCAAACATGTTTCTTTTAATGTAAGTGAAGTAGGCAGAAGAATTTTTTTTTACTTAGTTAAGTAATTAAATATAGGAAACTGATATTTTACTCTGTAATCATTTATATGAATGAATGAATATTACCAAAAAAAATCCCAGTTAATAAAGTTAATGCGATCTTATATTACAATTTCTAAAATGGTTACCTACCCTGTATTATTTATCGAAGATGTATAAATTTATGAAGATTTATCCGTACTCTGCTGGCGTTCCCTGCTTGGCGGTTACTCATTCAATTTTTGCCGCCTTTACCAAACTACTGCCTATTCGATATATTGGCTCACCGACTTAAGTAATAATAGACAATAGTACATAGAACGATAATGATAATATTTTATTGGATAGCAAGTAGAAGAGAAAAAGAAAGAGACGATAGGAAATTTTAATTTTTGTGAGACATTTTAACAAAAAATTGCCGTTTATATAAGGCATAATCACCCTAATTCCGAAGTCGCCTCTACCCCTATCACCGACAAGATTCAACGTTATTATTTATTATTAAACTTGTTAATTCAAACCGAATAAAGAGATTGTCTTATTTAACTAGGTACATGATAAATAATAATCGATATCTTATGAATTTTGTTTATTATATCTCGTTGTTTTTATCTTTTGTTTATTATTTTTATCGTGCATGTAGTTTTTACTTTTGAATAATAATATTATTAAGAAATGGTGTATTATCTAAAGGGTAAAATAAAGACATGTTAAACAGATTACCAATTTTATTGTTTAATATAAAATGAGTAAAAAATATATCCTCGCTACATCCCCGTTGGTTATTTGTATGTATCATATACATAATATTATTATATACTTTTAGTATTTAGTCAAGTCTTCGGTGGTTGAAATTATCAAGCATTTCTGTTCCTGTGTAGTTATATGCGAGATAATCTCTAACTGATACGTATTTAGCGCCGCCGAACCAATCCACCATTGCTATTTGAGCTATCTTCATTTTGGTGATGAACCAGTCGTGATCTGAAAAATAACGTGATTATTAAAATACTATTATACTCTTATAATATCCTACATTTCATTCAACAACTCTTTAATGGATCTAGAATCTAGATGGTTCAAGTAAGTTCACCTACTCTCTACTTTAGAATTTAGATCATTGCGTAAATGCGCTCGAACATTCCATTTACTGTGGACACGTGTTAAGGGTGCGTATATAACGCAAAATCTTCTATTCGATGATACGTGTAATATTCAGGACCAAATCTATAAAATAAAATATATAGGTATCAAACTAGATGATATTTTCAAGGATTCTGTTTAATCAAAAACATAAAATATTAAAATTGACTCGATAAAAAAAAATCACGAAGTTACCTCTTATTTTCACACCTTTACGTTTTCTACTTGACATGGTATACAGGGTTACAGGTTAAGTCGACCTATTCCTGTTAAGAGCGTGTAGTAGGGGTCAAAACAAACTGATTTGATCTTATAATACCATATCCAAAAGTTAGCCGTTGAAGAGTTATTGCAATTTTAATTTTTTTCTTGAAAATGCCACTTTATCTTCGCATTTAGCGTTTAATTTTTTATTTTACTTATTTGGTCTGGGTTTTTTTGAGTTTTTATGTAAAGGTTGAGTTAAACAATAATTCTCAGCAATAAAAATCCATATCGCTGCAAACAATTCAAAGAAATGGCTTTTAAACTAAAAATAATAACATTAAAGTAATTAAGTTAACTCGTTTTAAACAAAGATATTGAAAAAAATCTCTATGAAAATGTGTCTGCAGATGTTTTTAAAAACATGTACATGTTCTTAGCTATGAAAAAAGGTATGATAACCTCAGGTAGTATTCGTAGATTCCAAGAAATCGGGGATAAACTTGGTATGGGGAAATAATTCTTAGAATAGCTCATTAACAATAAAACTAAAAAATAACAATAAAAATTAAAATTAACAAAATAAAAATTAACAATAAATAAATAAATAATTTTTTAGAGTGGGAGTCGAGCATGCTTCGGCACGAATTGGGCCACGCTCACACCGGGGAAGGTACCACACCCTCACAGAATATCGGCGCCATAGTGACAGTTTACTGTCGCGTTCCGTACGGTGAGTGAGGGGTCCGGAGGCCCACATCCCTTCCCATCCCCTACCCATCCTCTCCTTCCCTATCCTCATTCCCTCCCATCCTCGCCCCTTCTACCTAACTCCTTCCAAATCCCTTTGAGGATAGCAACACATCCACTTCCCAGTGGAGTGGATGCTTATGGGCGGCGTGTATCGCTTAACACCAGGCGACGCGTCTGCTCGTTTGCTATCCTATGGCATAAAAAAAAAAAAAAAAAATTAACATCGGTCTAGTTATTATCTGCCTATGCGAACAATAAAGGGTTGTGCCGCGTGATTATGATGTCTCACTCACACGCTGCAACTATCTCGCTTCCACCTACTGGAGAGAGCGAGCAAGGTGATGGACGAAGCTGTATGGGGCGAAGGATGCCGCTTTGTATTTTTTAGTCTGCTTATGTGATTCGTCCGTAGTAGATGCGATTTCTGTGCTCCTCTGTGTATTGACAACGCGACTTGGCTTTCTTTTTGGACTGATTTTCTTCCGATTCTGTGACCGTGGCTCGAAACTGGACTTTGATTTTTGCTTGCGATTTGAATTTTCAAGATGAGTTCTTATACTAACGAAGAATATGCTGACATTTTGATGTGTTACGGGTTTTGTCAAGGTGTATCTGCACATGCTCGTGCGGAATACATGACCCGCTATCCTGACCGTCGTGCACCAGATGTTAGTGTCTTCGAAGGGACCTATCGTCGCCTTAGAGAAACTGGTTCGATTCTAAGACGACGAACAGACGTCGGTCGGCCATCTGTCCGGGATGAGGAAGACGAAGAGGAAAATGAAATTAAGCGATTTTTTCGAATGGATCCCACGACATCAACAAACATTGTTGCCCGAGAACTTGGTCTGTCTCAGTGGAAAGTATGGTTCACAATGAACACTTCAGGATATTACCCATATCACTACACGCCCGTGCACGTGATGGAAGAAGGATATCCTTTAAGAAGACTAGATTTTTGTAGATTCATGTTGAATGCGGATCTGGAAAATCCCTCGTTTTTCAAAAAAAAATTATGGACAGATGAGTCCTGATCAAGACGGTATCACAAACTACCATAACGCTCACTATTGGGCTCCGAAAGCACGTGGCAATCCTAACAAGAAGAATCCAAAAAAATCACAAAGACGATTCAGTCTTAATGTGTGGATGGGGATAATTTCAAATAAATTAATTGGACCATACTTCCTTCCGGACAACCTAAATGGTGAAAATTATGAGACCTTTCTGCGCCAACATTTAAGCGACCTACTTGAAGACATACCCCTGACTTTGTTAAGAGACATGTGGTTCCAACATGATGGCTGCCCTGCACATTACAAAAGAAGTGTTAGAGAATAGTTAGACATCAACTATCCAAACAGATGGATCGGAAGAGGTGGGCCCATACCATGGCCAGCTAGAAGTCCAGACCTAACCCCCATGGACTTTTACGTATGGGGGCATATGAAGAGTCTGGTGTACAATGAGCCGAACCCGATTCCATCTGTTGATATTTTACGACAAAAAAATATCGATGCAGCCAATAAGATGAGGAACCAATTAACAACTGGGGTAGTCAAGAGTTCTCTGCGGAAAAGGTTTCGAATATGTGTTCGCAATAGAGGAAGACATGTTGAGCAGGAACTGTAAAGTTTTTAAGAAAAATAAATTATGACAAAATTTATTCTGATGTTTTACTTTACTAACACTGTCCCATGTTTATCCCCGATTTCTTGGAATCTACGAATGCTACCTGAGGTTATCATACCTTTTTACATAGCTAAGAACATGCACATGTTTTTAAAAACATCTGCAGACACATTTTCATAGAGATTTTTTTCAATATCTTTGTTTAAAACGAGTTAACTTAATTACTTTAATGTTATTATTTTTAGTTTAAAAGCCATTTCTTTGAATTGTTTGCAGCGATATGGATTTTTATTGCTGAGAATTATTGTTTAACTCAACCTTTACATAAAAACTCAAAAAAACCCAGACCAAATAAGTAAAATAAAAAATTAAACGCTAAATGCGAAGATAAAGTGGCATTTTCAAGAAAAAAATTAAAATTGCAATAACTCTTCAACGGCTAACTTTTGGATATGGTATTATAAGATCAAATCAGTTTGTTTTGACCCCTACTACACGCTCTTAACAGGAATAGGTCGACTTAACCTGTAACCCTGTATACCTATTATGGTTTTATGAACCCTTCTTATAAATTTACTTCACATACTTATATCCTTTTTTAAACAAAATCTATGTAACTACGTATTTTGCGATTCCATTTGCAATTTTTAGAGCATTTGAATTCCAAATTATTAGATACTAGCTTCCGCCCACGACTTTGTACGTGCGTCCCCGTTTTTCCCCGTTCCCGCAAGAATTTCGGGAAATCCTTTCTTAGCGGATGCCTACGTCCTAACATCTACCTGCATGCCAAATTTCAGCCCGATACGTCCAGTGGTTTGGGCTGTGCGTTGATAGATCACTATATCAGTCACCTTTGAGTTTTATATAGATACAAACGTATTATGACTAATGCACGTACATGTATTGACTAACTGAATAATTTAAAACGTTCTCAACTTGTCTGCAAAAAAGCAAAGTCCTTGGTACACGATTAACTGGTTTGTTTTAAATAACCTGAACCAGCCTTCCGCATATACCTACACTGGGGAGATAACTTTCTCACAGCTGCCTTTTGAAGCATGAAATTCATGTTGTATTAACAAGATACTTAGTTAATTAATTGATTTAGTTTAGGCTTCACGTAAAATTCTGCTCCTATATGTATAGAGTTTGGATTATACGTACATAAGATGAAGATCGTTCATTATTAGACGATGTAGGTATTCCTACTTATAATGTCTGAACAGTCAAGAATTGCTATATTATCAGTTGTAACTTGTAAAATGTACATATTATTTGTTATATATTTTGTTCATATAGCAATGAGGAGCTATCAGCTGATGAGACGTTGAAGTACTTTTTATTGGATAAAAAATTCTTTCTATAAACTCTTATATTAATATGAGGCCTGAATGCAGTGGGATCACTCTATGTTGATACTTTTTAAAAACTTGATTAGTTTTTTTTATTTATTTATTACTGGACATCCCTATAATATTTGTAGTTTGAACATTATATCTCAGGTTATATTATTATTTAATCACGTAAAACATTTTGCAAAAATGTTATCTTCACACCTTGACCCGCGGACCTTATCGAAGCTACATTAATCATGTCACGTTCGTTTTCTGGTCATTACTTTATCTATGTTATTGTAAAACTATCACCCATTCTTAAAATAGCTAGGTTTTATATAAAAGTTTTCGAAATTAATCATTTTCGCAGACTCACTTATTTTTTAAGTCTTTGTCAATAGAGAATGTGGATTGATGTCGTATTCAAACCGCAATATCGTGAATTACAGTTTTAATACCTCACGAGTCACGATATTTTATCCTTATACATAGAATCCGTATATTTATCATCCATTATCCCTCCAGTGAATAAAAATCCAAATAAATACGAACCGGTCGGCCATGTCGCCATCGCAGGATGTCTTTCAAACAAAGCGGCCTTCGCGAATTTAAACTCGGATGTGCCTTCTTTGACCTGTTGATTACAATAACTTTATTATAACACACATATTTAGTCTTAGATATATAAATCTACTAGATTTCCGCCCGCAGCTTCGCCCGCGTTTTCAAAGAAAAACCCGCATAGTTCCCGTCCCTGTGAGATTTCCGGGATAAAACCTATCCTATGTGTTAATCCAAGTTACCTTCTATATGTGTGCTAAATTTCATTGTAATCGGTTCAGTAGTATTTGCGTGAAAGAGTAACAAACACACACCACATCCTCACAAACTTTCGCATTTATAATATTAGTAGGATAGGATAGGATGTACTAAAACTGGATTCTCAAAGATATTTTGCTAATGTTTAATTATCATTTGATTTTATGTGCTTGCGAATACTAGACAATCCCAAGAAGGAGGCAAAAAATCAGTGATTGAGTTATTCAATTAACAAAAAATCTTCAACATTTGTCTATTTCTTGTACTTTAACGTATGTTACCTACTTTACCTTGAACTGTAAATTAGCAATACATAATATCATGAATATTAATAAGATAAAGCTTGCTTGTTTGCTATGATTTCTTAATGAAGTCAAAGTGATTTTTTACACACTAAATAATGTTAGCAGCGTGTTGCTATTTTAGGAGACAAGTCTTTAGTTGTTTTATAAATACAATTAAAATTTTTGAATGCCCAAGATTTTGGGTGAGAAAGAACCAGTCATTTCCAATATGAGTCTCGTTTGTATTTGAGTACCAAATATAGTTATTGAATATGAATAAATAACAAAATGATACCTTTTTCATTTTTCCCGACAGCATAAGACGAGTGCATCTCGGATCTTCCGGGTCGTATTTTTGGTTCTCACAGAATCTTGTTTCTTCCAAAGACACCAAAATAGTTGCGCGCGTGTTTTTCTGTACAAAAATCATTTTGAACTTCATATTTCTTGTACGACTATTTTATTTATTCTTTAGGAATAATCATTGTGTTTAATTAAGCAATTACAGGTCTTATACCTATAATTGCTATAATAACAGGAAATACATATCTACATGTGGAAGTAATATTTTTCCTCCGAATACGGAAAAAGGACACCAAAAGCATACGTTTTTATGATGCCAGAATTTTTATTTCTTAATTCAATTAATTGCAATGAAAAATTTTACGCAAATAGCGGTTTATCTAATTTAATTTAATAACACCGTAGTATAGAGTATAGACAGATGCAGACATTCACTTATATCGAAAAAAAATCTCAGTATAGCTTTGTTTTATGCAAGTAATAAAAAAACTGTATTTCCTGACCAATGGTAAGTAATATTAATAGGTAACACTTAACATTTTATCGTCGTTATGTTATGTATGGAATATGTATTGAACATTACGTTTATCATTGCTATGTAAATATGCTAAAGTATTTATGATAACGCACGCCTGTAAACAGGTATACATTTGTTAACGTGGATTTGTTTTTTTTTTTTTCGGTGACAAAGCTAACTTAAAATTAGGTAACTATGTCCACAAGAAGAACAGACAGGACTTCAAAGTAAACTATAAGATAAACGTTGTAATGTTAAGCGAAAGCAATTAAACGCTGTAGGAATAGCATTTATAGAGACGCACGCTTCGCCATCACGCCTTATTTTAACAAGGGTATGGGCATGGAGAAGACAATAGATAAGAAATGCATTCCAAGGATTTCAAAATTCGAATCAACTTACCGCTAAATCACGAGCTGTGAAGTCCAGAGGTGACATATAGAAATAGGGGACTCCAGTGGAATTGGCGAGTGAACCATCGACCACAGATTTAACATTAGAGAAAGGGAAACCTTCTATCGCTGGTAGAACGGATATAGTTGCAATTGAGGCCCAATCTGTAAAAGTCCCGTTACAGTTGACGTTCCTCTTATAAAAGCAACCCTTTGGTTTATATGGGACCTGATAATCCTACATAAAATAGAGCAAATATCTTGCTCTCTTTTTCCATAATTATACTTTATAGTAATAACATTGGTATTTCATCACGTTTACGAATGTTACATAATATGTTTAAACCACATATAGGCTATAACAGTAGTCATTGTATTTTGTAACTACATAATTCATTATTATTCAGAATAAATAATACATACCGCAATTATGTAGTACGTATCTAGCCATAGCAACAAGTTTGGTGTGGTCTGGGGGCCCAACCTTGTGTTCCCTGTAGGGACGCCGAGTTGAGATTTCATTGGACAAGTCTTGATTTTGATAATTTATTCCGTACCTACATTCTCCATATATGTTCAACAGACTAACCGCGACCATGAATAATTTCCACATTTTCTAAAATAGAAATTAAATATTCATATAATAATTATAGTTATAACTAAGAAGATAAAATAAATTATTAATAAAAATTAAAATAGATTTTAAAAGCGATGTTCATGTATTGAACTAAAATTGATTGCAATGTTATGTCTGGTTTTTCATGATATGAAAAAATGATAAAAATAAATACAATTTATAATATTCATTAGCCAAGTATCAACACCGTTTGGTTTGGGTATTAAAAGGTGAACGTTCCTGAAGAGTTTATTGGGAAACGAATCTGTGCGATATAGAAATTAAAGATCTTCACTAAACGGTTTAAGACACAAATAAAACATTTTTCAATCGATAGGCCTTATTGCCTATTATATAAATTTCATGAAATTAGTGCCTATCGTAGGTTATATTGATTTAATTTCCAATACATATGGAATTTGTGTGTTGTTAAATGGTTGTTAAACAATAATTTATTAGTCACAATACTAAGTGGCACTTATCTCGATAAAACTATCACAAACTTGTTAGCGGCTACTGTAGGCGATGATATTTTAGTCAGTCTAGACCAGGGGTTCCCAATCTAAGTATGTCAGCTCGCGGCGCAGTTTCATGTTAACTTTTTTGTGACGGCGACCTACCCACCCAAGTCCCAACCTAGCTATTTGAAAAGGAAACAGTCGATATATTATGTAACTACAATACAAGAATATAAATTAGCAATCTTGTATGTCAATTACGACGCTATGTTTCTTACCGATTCGAGCATTCAAAAAAGGTACTCGCGAATATAAGCAGATCGACTCACGGCGCCCCTCTAACTTTCTACGGCGCACCAAGCCGCCGCGGCGCACAGTTTCGGAACCCCTGGTCTAGACTAAAGTGCTTGTATACCTTGAAAATCTTAAAATACGATGCTTAACGTACTTAGTCATTAGATTTATAGTTCATACAATTATTGCACGCCTCATATGCGAAGCGTTGAGGTGGGTTCTACTGTCACTTCGCGCAAAACATCTGATTTTTCCATTGAGATAAGATTTTTCAAACTTAAAATGTCTTTATGTATCATACATTGCACTTGTAAGATAATACATACACACACATATTAAGAAAAAACACTATTTTTAACATTCATGATATTTTTGATGTCATTTTTGTTATTTAAACTAGTTAAAAAACAGTTTAAAAAAGTTCTGTCTTGGACGTCCGTGTGTCTGTATGTGCGGAGGATTTTCTTGTTAACACGATAGCGACCGAAATACTTTACTAATCGAGTCTTTTTTTTTTCTCTTACGCTTGAGTATGCTCAGGAATAGAACCCTTTCATTTTTCAGGGTCTGATTCGATGTGGTTTAATTGTTATTAAATAAAAAAAAAAACAGAACAAACAAACAAACAGAGCAGTGGTGGCTCAGTGGTGAGACCTCGGACTTCGAATCGATAAGTCCGGGGTTCGAGACCAGGCGAGCGCGCAGGAAATAAATTGATTTTTCAATTTATCTGCGCATGTTGTAACATCACCACTGCTCGAACGGTGAAGGAAAACATCGTGAGGAAACCGACATGTCGAAGAATTAAAAAAAAAAAAAAAAAAAAAAAAAGTTCGACGACATGTGTCATCCGCCAACACGCACTTGGCCAGCGTGGTGGATTATGGCCTGTACCCTCATAGGAGGCCCGTGTCCCAGCAGTGGGAACGTATATGGGCTGATGATGATGAAACAAAAAAAAATATCGACTGAGATTATGAGGCGTGCACTTTTGGATTTTCCAAACTTTTAATAATATGTGGTCAGAGAATTAGCAAGCGAGTGTTTATTATTTGTATATCGTGGCCGTGCCTACATCACAATTCACAGCCTACATTCGAACATGAAAATTTTTTGGGCATCTAAGTGGGACGACTTTCAGTTGTTTATACCTAGGATAAATTATTGGATTCATCAAAACAAAGTTATGTTTGTGAACGTTTGCCAAACTTATTTCTTTCAATGGAGAGAGCAGGACCATCCCGCCAAAATCATGACATTTTAATAATAATAAATGGTAATAAGGGGACATGATTAGTGTAGTAGTAATGAGCACTTCGAACTTTTATCATAACGTCGCGGTCGCCGTTTCGAATTTCAATGTGACGCAGAGGAGAGTGCGGCGTGCAATAATTTTTTTGGGGAATTTTAAGTCTACCTATTTATTTGTACATAATACCTACCTACAGATCACCAATGCTCCTGACAGTGAAAGAAGGAAACCGGCATATCCAAGAATTAAAAGTTCATTGACATGACCACACCCGCATTAAGCAACGTGGTGGCCTGCACGGTGCACCATCATAGGAGGACCATATTGGCTTGTGATGATTTTGAAGAGGAACTCGAGATATCATACTGACGGCAAACACTAGTGTTTCAAAATTCAAATATGGATCGTAATAGATTATACTATGGGTATGGGAATAAATTGTTTTATCGCGGTAGAGAGTAGCCTATTTCACCTGACTTTTTGGCGGGAATTCAAACTAAGCGGGAGATTGGCGGGAGTTATGTTATGAAAAGGTATTTTGTAAAGGAGCCCGTAGAGGTGACTCGCATATTATAGTTTTCCTGGCCCCAGTTGTTATTTAGTATTTAATGATGATTTTCCTTATACGTTTTAAATAGAACGTTTACTATTAACCACGTTTATATCTTCTAGATACCTATATAGATGCGAAAAACACATTTATTTGGCTATTTGTCAAAAACTTGTTTCGAAGTCTTAATAGATGCGCATTAATAAACTCAATATCAATAATGAAATCAATTGAATATTTATTAAAAAAAAAGCAAACTTAAATTAATCTGTCCTAAATCATTCAGCAATTTATGAACACAGAAATACATAATGTAATGCGAATAGGAAATAATGAATTGCTTAAAATTACATGAGTTATGATATTACTCTCTTACTACTTTCAATTTAAATAAATACTTACGCTTAAAAACAATGTAAGCAACACAAAATAAAACAGTTAAATCATGTATTTCTTAATTATCAATGAATATTCACACGTTACGCGAGCTGCGTAAACGCGGCAACTTATTAACGTCCACCTAATAAACTACACTTTGCCGAATGCCGTATGAGTTATGACGCAACTGTCAGCGGCAAATAGCCAGTGCGATTTCAATTTAAATTGTTGTCAGTGAAAAAGCACTCTTCATGGCAATTGACAACATTTCATTTTTTATAAGGCCATGAAAGAAAAAAACCGTTTCTTTATTTTGCTATTGCGATTACAGAAAAAAAATTATTTAATTTTTTTATCGCATATTTTAGGAGAAATTAAATAAATACGAAAAATGTTATGATGACGTCATACATACGGAGGAATAAAAACGCGCCCTAGCCTAATTTTCTATGTTAAAAAAAAAACTACCAATTTGACGTTTACATGGCATGTCCTGTCTCCTGTGTCATATTATTTTCATGGTACTAAACTAATGTCAATAGTTGTAGTAATATTTGTGAATTGTTCAAGCTATTGTTAGAACGTGCTATTTTGTTTTTGTTTTGGATTTTAATCTCACGATGAATCCTAATGAAAAATATACACCTTTTAAAGAGGCCAAATATTGTTTTGTTCCTTCCTGCAAGAACAATTCTATTAAACATAAAGAAAAAATGTTTTTTGTGGTGCCCAGTGCGTCTAAGCAAGACTGGTGTAAAGCAGTGGGTGTTGATTGCCCTAAGCGTAGCCTGTACATATGTGAAGATCATCTCAATGTAACGTTATAATTAACAATTGATTTTAGTGATATTGAATAGCAGAATTGTTTTTTTGAAGAAATTTGTTTGCATAGATTTTGATTCTCAAATCAATATTTGTGTTCTCATTAAATCTAATTCAAACTATTATAGTATACTTAAATATTTTTCTGGCAATATATTTACTTACTTACTTACTCCTGTGGCGCTGAAACCCCGAAGTGGGTCTTGGCCTCCGAGACGAGAACTCTCCACCTTCCCCGGTCCTGAGCGGTCTCTTGCCAATTGTCACTGGCTTGAAGCGCACTCAGGTCCCTCTCCACTTGATCGCGCCAGCGATACTTGGGTCGACCCACCGGCCGACGGCCCGAGGGACGGCCCAAGTATGCTCTCTTCAGACCTCGCTCCTCACCCATTCGCTCTACATGACCAAGCCAACGCAGGCGATGCGCTTTTATTTCCCCAAGTATATTTGGCTCGGCCATGAGTTTTTCTAATTCGGCATTCTTCCGGATTCTCCAACTTCCATCCTCTTGACTGATAGGGCCAAAGATCTTCCTAAGAAGCTTTCGTTCTGTGACTAAAAGGTTACGCTCTTCGTTCTGGGTTAGGGTCCAGGCTTCACAACCATAAGTAAGTATTGGTCTTATAACCGTTTTGTATATCCGCAGTTTGGTTTTTTTACTTAGAAGCCTAGACACGAGGACTTTATGCAAGGCTGCACCACACTTGAGGGTATTTTGTATGCGGATTTTAATTTCTTCCTCTCTAGTGTGTGCATCCGTTATCGTGCAACCCAGATATCTGAAGCTAGCTACTCCCGTGTACGTCGTATCTCCAACCTGTAGGTTTTGGCGTTGAGTTCGTGTGTCCCTATAGCGCTTCATGTGGAGATATTCCGTTTTTTTTTCGTTTATTTTTAGTCCGACCTTTTCAGCTTCTTGTTTTAAGGTCTCAGCGGCTTTACCCACTTCGTCACGGTTTTCACCAAGCAATGCGAGGTCGTCAGCATATCCAATCACCAAATGCTTTCCATTTAGTAACACTCCGCAGTCCAATGCAAGCATTTTCCGCAGGATATATTCCAGTACCAAATTGAATAGCACAGGCGACAGAGAATCGCCTTGTTTTAATCCGGTGAGCACCGCAAACTCTTCTGATAGTTCTTTGCCCACCCTCACTCGCATGTTACTGTCTCCAATAGCTGTTTTTATTAAGTCCACCAGTTTGGCTGGAATACCAAGCTCCTTTAAAATTGTAAACAGGGCGCCCCTATCAATACTGTCATAAGCCTTCTCGAAATCTACAAATAGCGCGTGCATGCTCAGAGCGTATTCCCACCTCTTTTCCATGATCTGTTTGAGGAGGAAAATCTGGTCGATCGTACTTCGGTTTCGACGAAACCCACACTGATAATCACTGAGGATTTTTTCCGCGTAGGGTTCCAGTCTATCCAGCAATATGTACGACAGGATTTTATATGCTGTTGGCAACAGAGCAATTCCGCGGTAGTTGCTACATTTCCTCTTGCTACCTTTTTTGTGAACTGGGCAGATGATCCCTGTATTCCAATCTTTTGGCTGTATATGTTCCTCCCATATCCTTCTAAGGATTTCGTACAACTTGGATTGAATCACCGCCCCACCTTGCTTCCATATTTCAGAAGGCACGCCGTCAATACCTGGTGCTTTGTTATTTTTGAGCCGCATGATTGCTTTGTGCACTTCTTCAAATGTGGGAGTGGGTACGTCTTCCTTGTTGTCCTCGGTCTCCCTGGTAATTTCAACTTGAGGGGGTGGGCAATTAAGTAGGTTCTGGAAATACTCTCGCCAAGCTATCTTGATGTCATCTTTATCAGTGATGAGGTCACCATTTTCGTCCTCCAGCACTTGGGTTGTGGGTTGGTATCCTTTTTTTGTGGTTTTAACTTCCTTGTAGAATTTCCTCGATTCACCGGCTCGTATGAATGACTCCATGTTTTGTATAAGGTCATCAAAGTGCTGTCTTTTGGCTCTTCTGATAGCTTTCTTTAGCTGTAACCCGCATTCTGAGTATTTTCCAATCCATTGCCTATCTTGTTCCGCCAGGACCTTATAGTGACGTTTTTCTTGCATTTTATCTTCACACTCTTGGTTCCACCACTTCCTCCGCTTTCTCTTTTTGACCTTCCCTAATACTTTAAAACCAATTTCTTTTACCGTGCTCTTTATATTTTCCCATACTGTGTCAATCGGGTCATTAATATCTAAATCTTTGAATCTATTGCTCAGTTCTAATTGAAATGTTTCTTTCATATATTGTGATTTTAGATTATCTATATCAATTCTGTCCTCTGCAATTTGTGAATGTTTTGTTACTGATTTGATTCTAAATTTGAGTTTTATTCCCAGCAAGTAGTGATCACTGTCACAGTCTGCCCCGCGGAAAGTTCTTACATCCTCAATAGTTCTTTTGTGACGCTCGTCGATCGCTACGTGATCAATCTGATTGATGGTGTATCCATCCGGGGATCGCCAAGTTCCCTTATAAATATCCTTGTGCGGAAACATAGTACTTTTGACTACCATGGCTTTGGCTGAGGCAAAACTTATTAGTCTTAGCCCGTTGTCGTTAGAGTGTGTATGTTTACTATGTGTTCCGATTGTTGGGACATATATATCCTCCCTTCCAATTTTGGCGTTAAAATCCCCCAGTACTATTTTAATGTCGTAGCTCGGTAATTGGTCATATATCAGTTCGAGCTGTTCGTAGAACTGATCCTTAGTTTCGTCTTCCGCTAATTCTGTAGGAGCGTATACATTTACTAAGGAGATGTTGGTAAATTGACCTCTAATACGAAGTACTGATATTCTGTCAGATACGGCGTCGTAGCGAAGGACATTGTGGACGAAATCTTTGGCGACTATGAATCCAGTACCGTGTGTGTGGTGTCCCGTGTCATTACCGCTATAAAACAAAATCGCTTTATCGTCAATATTACACTCCCCTTTGCCCGGCCATCTTACTTCTTGGAGTGCGGCTACTTTTACATTGTATCTACGCAGCTCACTATTTACTTGGTAAATGGCCCCGGGGCGAAATAAGGAGCGGACATTCCATGAAGCTATTCGTAAATCCTTTATGCCATGCCTGGAGTCGTCGTTCTTGGGATCGGGTTTTCTTTTTCTCGTTCTCAGTTTCGTAACACAAAGATTTTTTATGTGGGAGGGGTGTTAACCCGCCGCACAACCCCCATATTGCTGGAGGACCACACCCATCGTTGGTCAGCGAGTCCATCGGACTTAGCCGGTAGCGTAGCTAGGCTATACCACCGACCATCCCCCCATCCGCCACCCGGGGGACGCTCCCCTACGCCGCGAGGGCCAGCGCGAGGCTGGCAAGCTGAGCTGAGCTGCGGCTGAGCTGAGGCTGGCAATATATTTACCAACTAAAATTTCTTTCAATCCATTATTTACATCAATATTTGTTGCAGTTAAAAGAAGATATAATTAACTACATGTATTGGTCAACTATGAGAGGACGACCCAAACTCAAAGCTTCTTTACCGCAGTCCCTTCAACCCAACATATCTCCATTAAGGGAACCTCAGCCAAGCACATCATCAGCAGCAATTCCAATGGAGATAGATAGTGTCACAGAAATTAAGAAGATTTTATTATGTAATAAAGGTGTGCAAGTGAAACCAAAAATGGCAGATCGGACTACTAACTGTTCTTTGAGTAAAATTAAGACAGCTCCATCATCTTTTTGTCAAGATGATGATGACTTTAATAGGGAACAAATTGATATTGATGATGCCATAACATCAACACAGGGTAGCACTACTACTACTACTTCTGTAGATGTTTCTGACATTACAAACAAAAACATACAAAAATCCTTCATGCTAGAAATAATTGAAAAAAGGCCATTAGATTACATAGGATTACCACAAAATTATTATTGGTTAATAAACTTTTTTGTGTCTCATTTAAAATTAAAATCTATACATATTATAATAACATTATACAAAATTAAAACTAATTTATCATTCAGGCAAATATCAGACATGTTTTGTATATCTCTAAGCACTTTATGGCGTATATTTTATAAAGCTCTTTATGTACTATCTAATTTTTTTAAACAATTGATTTTTTGTCCCCCTATTTTGACTGTAAAACGAAACTTACCATCTTCTTTTAAAACAAATAAAGAATACTCAAATATATATTGCATAATAGATTGTTTTGAAATAGAAATAGAAAAACCATCCAAGCCCATAGAGCAATCACTGACCTGGTCTCAGTATAAAAATGCTAACACACTAAAATATTTATTGGCTTCAACACCTGATGGTTTCATTGTTTTTGTATCAGCTGGCCATGGTGGTAGGATATCTGATACAAACATAGTGGAAGTATCTAGATTTTTAGATGTGTTACCACCTAACTGCTCAATATTAGCAGATCGGGGATTCAAACATATTGATACTTTATTGACTAAAAAAGGCATAAAGCTTCTTCGTCCACCAAGTGTTGTAAAAAATGTTAAATTAACAAAAAAAGAAGCCATTCAAAGTAAAGTTATTGCCAGTCTACGCATTCACATAGAGGGTTATTAGGAGAATAAGGTTATTTAAATTGTTAAAACCACATTCTGTTATTAATAATAAGTTAATTCAATACATCGATGAAGTAGTGACAATAGCATGTGGTTTGATTAAAGTTCCATAGTAAAAAATTGTTAAAACCACGATAGATGAAGCGGTGACCATAGTATGTGGTTTGATCAATTTATAAAGTTCTATAGTAAATATAAATAATGAATAGGCTGTAAAAGTAATTTTTAACAGTGTGATTTCTGTATGTAAGGACATTTAGGTTAAATTTACTAAGAAATTATTAAGTTCAAACTTAATATGTATGTAGTTTTGTTAAATACTTATTTTATTTAATCTTAATAAGCCTATGATTTTCATAATTTCCTATTAATAAAAGACTGTTTTTTTTTTAAAGTTCTATTTATTTGACACTTTCCAACATTTTTGGGAAAATATATGTTTCCCAGAAATTTTCAGCACCCCTTAACAAATGTTGCATATATTCATCATCATAAAGGATCCAGTATTTGTGAATGATTTTGTTTAGTTCAAAATGTGGATCAGCTACAC